>JAMQMW010000416.1:0-31170 GCA_024115155.1 Thelonectria blattea
AAAAAAAAAAACACCGCCGCCGCCGACGACATCAAAAACTGCCTGCTTTCTGTGTCTCTCCTCTCCTTGTGCTTGTGTCTGCATCCGGAGAGGTGCAGTGTGGTACAGATAGTTTCTCGTCCCTGGAGTGGGCGACGCGATGGGTTCCACCGAGGGTGTGTGTGCGAGTGTGAGTGCGAGTGTGACTTGAGGGGTGATGGAGTGCGTGTCGATACCTGGTACGGATACGTACCTACAATCGATACCCAGAGGCGGGAGAGAACAGGAAATTTTTGCAAATTCCCCCCCCTCTGGAAGAAAAAGGAACAAATCTTGGTGCTTTGGGGGCGCGTTTGGGGGCGGACTCGCGCAATCACGACGGCAAACGGGCGCAGGGGGGGTGGTCCCGGAGCTGAAGGAACAAGGGTGCCTTTTCTCTTTCTGCTTTTTTTTTTTCTCAATGGATGCGGATCGTGGCCAGGCCTTTGCTGATGATTGATGGATGGGATGCGCCTACATGGGGCTTGCTTTGAGACAAGCCCATCCGCCTGCGGGCCGCCAAGCTGATTGATAATGATGAGAGGCCAACAGCGCCTGTCGAAGGCTAGAAGCCCGGAAGCCAGAAATGTCTTCAGGGCTCCTGAGAGCGGCCCCCCACACAACGACGCACCAACCAACCAGTTCCCATCCACCTATCCATGGAACCTGGGCTCTTCTTGATCAGTGACTCTCATCTCTTCTGTCTCGTCGCCTCGTCTTGTGGCCGTCCCGTCGGGTCCCCTGTTGCGTGAGTCCCCTCCCGTATCTCTGTACAGTACGTAGTAAGCGGCTGTCAGTGGCCCCCGTCTTTCTCTCCCGGGCTGTCTCATCATCATCATCGTCAGCGTCCCTCCTCAGCATCATCATGCACCATTCACACTCGCAGGCTGCATCACACCCTCTAATCGCCGCCCTCCCACGCCCACGCCCGTCGGCAAACCCCCTCACGGCCCTCGGTCCCCCTGCCCCCTGTGGCCCTGACCCTTTCCTGTCCCTGCTGGTCCCCGTCTTGGCTGTGCTTGCCTGTGAGCTGGCGGCGTTTTCTCGGTCCACACGCACGCTCTTCCTCTTTGTCACTTGGTACGTAAGGTAAATGGCTGTTCGCAGCGATCGGACTCCGAGGGACTCCATCAAACTCCATCGAAAAACCCCAAGCGCTGCCGAGGGTCGAGGGTCGAGGCATCAAAGGCAAGGGACGACTCCAACGACCGTGGCCCAAGGACCGAGGGAAAATTGGAGCCATCACGCTGCTCCGACCAGCGGAACGCGGCCCCTGTCGCGAAATATTGGGGGAGGCGACACCTCCTGACGGTGCAGACGCTTTCCGTGTGCATATTCTCGTCGTGTTTCAACCCTTTGCTGGGTCGACGGATCTCTGGCCGGGTGCTGGCATATTTGCTCATTCTGTCGTGGGAGCACGAGATAGCTGTGAAACCAGGCCGGGTGTGCGTGCAGAGTATTCGTACATGTGCATCGCCTCAACTTGCTTTTGGCCATTTTTGCTTGCTTGCACGATTGGCTGAACCGGGGTCTCGTGCCTGCATGTCTGAGTCCGACTTATCATGGACCTTTGCCCGTCGTTATCTCCAGCGACTGAGCCTCCTTTGTGCGTGTCTTGTTCGCAGGAGTAGCGGGCGGGCCGGCCGTATGAGCGGAATGCCGTTACTGGAGCGGCATGTGGGCGGCCAAGCCAGCTCTTGCTTGGACTCTTGTCTGCCTCTCCTCCGCCTTGACATGATAAAGCCGCCAAGAGCCCTTTGTGTCCTTCTCGCCTTGCGTGGAGTCGTCGTGGACGCACAGGAGCGCGGGACCCTGACGACCCTGGCCACGGCCGCACGCACACCGTCACACCAAATCCATCAAGGTGGACATCATGTCGACATGGGCTCGGAGGAGGAGTTGGGAGGAGGAGACATCCGAGGCAGAGAGAGCTGTGGGCGGTGGGCTGGAGAATGCAGATTCTCCGCAGCAGGTTTTTGGAGGCGGGAAATCGAACCCCAACAGATTGACCCTATTTCCTGTTCCTGTCCCGGATTGAAAGTCGCGAAAAGGTGGCCGGCCCTGGCGTTGGGAAATGGGAATCCTTGCCGGGGTGAGGCTTTGCGGCTTGCCCTTTCTCCAACCAACGCCCACGTGCAATCGGTTCCGATAACGGGGACCCAATTATATGGACTCTTCTTGACGTCGTTTCGTGATGCCTCATGCATTCTGGCGGAGCTGCAACACCAACAAGGGACTCGACCATGGGCACCTCCTTTGGGGCCGCTATTGCATCATTGCTCGACGCCTACGAAAGGTGTTTATCATTACTCAAGAGCTTTCGCGGATCCAGATCCGGCCGTGACTCTGATGCTGATGCCGCCCTTGATTCCCACGCCCCGTTCGCCAACCTCCAGCCGAGTCTGCTTGGCACATCTCTGCGCTCTGACCAGGCGAGCATTCGTCGAACCTACTCGTCTCGACTCTCTCAGAATGGAGCTCGTCTCGAAAAGGGTGATGGTGAGTTTCTATCTTGTCCTCGTGCATCTGCAGAAATAAAAAACCCACATATTTGCTCATTTTCAGCTCCGTCCCGATCGGCATTGAGACGCATCGTGAGAAAGCTCGTCGCCGGCTTGGCCGAAGTTATCCGGAGTCTGGAGGACTCCAAATCTCCGGCAATCGACTACAATTCGCTGTTGGCCTTGTCACATGGCTCAAGCTTGGACGCCGTCCGGACCATCGAGGATCTCTCCAGCCGAGTCAGTTCGAGAGCGAGTACCAGCAGCGGCTCAGGACGCAGTCTTGTGAGCAGGGGTAGGCCGAGATCCAGACGTCATCATCGGCGGTCTGGGGACAAGGAGAGGAGGAAGGTAACAAACGAGCCAAGTGCCGTCAAGTCGAGGTCGGAGAGGGGGAAGACAAAGAGCAAGAAATCGACGAGCCAGTCCTCCTCCAATCGCAATCGCCGTCGCCATCGCCATTCGTCCTCCCACAGTCGTCATGCTGTGAAGGTTCCGGAGCACGAGAAACGCGTTTCCATCTTCACCATGTCATCTGACAGCACCAAGCTCGGTGAGATCAGACGACGGGGTTCAAGGCAGAGGATCATGTCGGGGAAAACTACATATCCGCTACATATGTATCCCCCAGAGGAGGAAAAGAAGCAGAAGAAGCGGTGGAAGTTGTTTTGAAGAGCCACCATAACTCTTCTGAGGGTTTTTGATTCATGATTGGCGCAATGGCAAGGGGCAATGCTATTAACGAGAATATGTAGTGTGTTTTGGGTCTAGCTAGATACTAGTTAGTTAATTACCTTGACGAATGAAGCTTTGAGACAGATCGCGAGACCGTGTGAGACATCTCTTGCACGGCTCATTAGCACAGTGCAGGCTGTCACTTTGATGAGCCCCGCAATCCAAAAACCACTGGCGACTGCCCCGCCAGCACGACACCAGAATTCAAGTGTGTGTGTCCATACAGACGACGGACGATATCAGCAATATCACAACCATCTCATAGCTCGACCCCGGACGACGACGACGCCGACGCGAACCCCGAACAATAATCTCCAACACTCCAGTATCCGTCTACGCATACCCATTATCCCTATTCGCGCCGGCTCTCCCAGTGATGAAGTGGCCCTCGCAGCGGCATCATGACTAAAGATCCTGCCGCCGCCCTCAGCGCCTTGCTGCGGGCATCCTCCATCGACGACCATGAAGAGGTTCTCAAGGCCGCCAATGCCGCCATCAAGGCGAACAAGTCAGACGTAGCCAGCGAGCACACCCGCGTCATCGCCCTCCTCAAGCTCGACCGCTTCGACGACGCCCTGCGCGCCATTGCCGAAGGCGGCACCAAGCTCAACGCTCTCTGTGTCCTCGAGGAAGCATATGCCCTATATAAGACTGGAAAACTTGAAGAGGCCACGAGCGCCCTCCAGGCCGCCGGCATCGGGAAGAGGAGCTTCGGCCTCCTGGCCGCCCAGGTTGCCTACCGTGCCGAGCGATTCGACGACGCCAGCTCCATCTACAGTCGTCTCCTGGATGCCGATGCCGCTCACGAGGTCAACGACCTCAACATCAACATGCGCGCTGTTGCTGCGCAAGCCGAGTCGCTAGGACGCCCTACTTCAAACGCTCCCGCCGTCCAGGATTCCGACGGCTTCGAGGTCTGCTACAACGCCGCATGCACTTATATTGCCCGCGGCGACTTTGACGAAGCTTCCGACCTGCTTCAGCGTGCTATTAAGTTATGCGACGCCTCTGATGACTTGACGGATGAGGACAAGGAGGCGGAGATGCGCCCTATTCTGGCGCAGCAGGCCTTCGTTTACGCCAAGTCGGGCAAAGTTAAAGAGGCCATTGACTTGTACAAGTCGTTGGCCAACCCAGAGTAGGTTCTCCTTGCTCATGGATATCGTTCTGTCGCTAACGATCTGCTTGTAGTGACGACGACCCTGATCTGGCCGTGGTGTCTCAAAACAACCTTGTGACGCTCGACCCAGAGACGGAGAACCCCTACTTGGTACAAAAGAAGTTCGAGGACGTTCTCAAGGCCAGCAAAACCTCAAAGCTTTTCCAGAGCCAGTCAAATATCCTGGCTCGCAACAACTTAGTCATTGACCTCAAGGCCAACAAGGCCTCGGGCGTCAAGTCACGCACCGCCGCCCACCTCGACCAGGCTGTGCTCCCTACCACCTCCGCAGACATCAACATCCTCTCCGTCCTCAACGCTGCTGCCAGCACCGGCGGGTTCACCGGAAAGCAGCTCATCCGAAAGCTATACGAGTTAGCCAAGAAGAGGCCCAACGACGTCGGTATCATCCTTACCATCGCCCAGCTCAAGCTCGAGAACGGCGACTCCGGTTCAGCATTGCACTTGGTGCAGACGTTCCTCGACCGCCTAGAAAAGTCCGAGGAAGTCCACGCAAAGGATGCCCGATTCTCCCCCGGCCTCGTAGCGCTCGCCGCGTCCCTGCACCGAGCCCAAGGACGAGAGACGAGCGCCAAAGCCGAGCTAGTAAAGGCGGCGAGCCACTGGCAACACCGACCTACGGGTTTCGCTGCCTCTCTATTAGAGGAGGCCGGCGTCGAGCTTGTGAAGTCGTCCAACCCCCAGGACATACAACTCGCCGCCGCTTCCTTCTCGCGCCTGCTCAACGAGCAGCACGGCTCCGACATCGCCGCCGCCGGCCTGGTCGCGGCCCTCGCCCACTCCAACCCGGCCGCCATCCAGCCTCACCTCGACAACCTACCCCCCCTCTCCGCCCTCGTCAAGGGAGTCGACGTTGACGCCCTCCTCGAAGCCGGCGTCGCCACGGGCGCGAAACCCGCCACCTCCAAGAAGCGCTCGGCCGACGCCGACCTCGCCGACAAGCCCAAGAAGCGCCGCAGGAACATCAAGCTGCCCAAGAACTACGTCGAGGGCGCCAAGCCCGACCCGGAGCGCTGGCTGCCCCTCCGCGACCGCTCGTCGTACCGCCCCAAGGGCAAGAAGGGCAAGAAGAAGGCCGGCGAGGCCACCCAGGGCGGCATGGTCAAGGAGGAGGAGACGCTGGAGCTCGTCGGCGGCGGAGGCGTAAAGGTGGAAAAGGCGCCCCCGTCGGGCTCCAAGAAGAAGAAGAAGAGTAAGAAATAGGATCTCTACGCGGGCTACACAGATTCGCAGCTTGATTCGCGGTGAATTCTAGTGGGCTCCCGACGAGTGCTTGGATTTCTATCGTTGAGGAGATGCCCAGCCTACATCCACATCCACATCAAAATACAAAACATAACCATTCAAACAAGCCCAATTCACGTTCCAAGAGGTCCAGTAAGGATGCTTTTTTCATTTGGTATCAAGAAAAAAATTCGTGAGGCAGAACCATCCTCGTGTTGCAGTTCTACGCTCTCTCTGTGTCTTTTTGTTCTCCGGTATCCTCGTCATCAACATGCCAGACCAAGCCAAGAAAATAAAGATAAAAAGAAGAAAGGTCGAAAGGGGGGAATCCAAGGAAGACTGAAGAAAATGCAGAAGAGAACAAAAAAAAAGGTAAAAAGTCTAGATACATGTCTTCGTCCCGAAGCTGGCCCGCCATCTGCCGTATTGGTTACACTCCTCCTTGTCAACTCATACACCCTTCGTTGCCCCCTTGACCCAACATGCCAGAAAGACAGAAAGACCATCATCTTGTTGTTCTTGTACGAGTCCATTTCCCAACAAACGCTAAATAGCACAAACACGTGTCCCCCAGAACCAAAAAATCATTGCCCCTCGCCGCGTGCAGGTCAAGAATCACGCGTTGACTGCCTGCACGGCCGGGTTGGGCAGTTGCTCTACGTCGTGCACCGATTCTTGATCGGAGTCGCGACTCTCGAGCCCGTCACGCTTTTCGCTCTCGTTGTCCGTCTCTTCGTCCGTCTCTGTTTCAATGGGCGGCAGTGGGCTTCTGCGTCCGTCGGAAAAGCTCACAGCCACTTCGCTCTCCGTGTCTGAAGGAATGGTTAATCGACCCCCGGCTGAGGCGCTTCTGGCGGCCTGAGCTGTCGAGTACTTCCTATGGAGCTCTCGGAAGCTTCGGGCGGTCGCCGTGCTCGCGCTTGCGGCGGACTCGCGTCTCTCCTTCATCTCGAAGGGAATTCCCACGGCCGAGTAGAAGTCATCCTCGCTCACGGCGGGAGACAGGGGCTGTGGAGGCTGCTGCTCCGACTGCTGCGATTGCTTCCGTGCTCGGAGAGTTTCATCTTGCGACATGGTTTGCAGCTCGTTGCCAAACGTGATAACGGAAGCCTTCTTTCCATGGACTACGAAGCTGCCAGAACCTCTGGACAGCACGTTGTCCCGTACTTCGTCATCACCTGTGCCACCGTTTTGGACCAGTTCCTTGCCTTTTCTGCTGTTGCGGTGATGGGAGAGATGCCCGGCACCTTCTCTGAGGGTTCGTTGAAGGCTTCGCCGGATCTTGCTCCTCTCAGCCTTGTCCTTGTCCATGGAGGTCCCGTGGTCTGGCCCCTCGCCGGCTGTTGACGTCGCGGGCTTTTCAGTTGTGTCTCTGCTTGGTCTCGATTCAAGAAGGCCAGCCTGCTCCAACAAATTCCGTTCGTCAACGTCAGGATCGTCATGGTGCCCATTCTCAGCCTGCCCAGAAGGCTTCGCGGCGCTCTCGCCCTGGGACGATTGTTTAGTTTGAGGAGTAGAGGACATTGACCGGATGGGAGATGCCGGTACACTTGAAACCGAATCATGTCTCGACTTTGCGACGTCAGGCTTCGTGAAGGTGAGGTCCCTGGAACTGTGTCGGCGACGCGTTGCGCTTTGGGGCGGAGTCTGGAACACCTGATCGAGAGGAGAATCAAGAGCCTCTCTCAGATCGGTCGGGCTGGCAACATGGGCGACTTGGAGCGGTACTTGAGGTTCCGTAGGCGTTCGAGGCGCGGCATCGGTCCCGGAATGGTGTGTCGATCTGGAACCCCTGCGAGTGGTGTTTGCCCGTGGCGTCGGTGATCCGGTCCTGTACGAGTGGCGGTTCGATTGTTGTTTGGTAGGAGTGTTTGTCGTGTTTGCTGTCGGGTACTCGTCCTCGAGGTCCTGGACCAGGATGTCGCGATGGCATTTCTCCCTCCAAATCTTCATGCGCGTCCACTTGAGTTGTGCGGCCATGCGCCCTGCGGCAACAATGAGCTGTTCTCGCGTTCTTGGCTGGATCGGTGCCAGAATTTGAAGGTGGCGGGCGTTCCTCAGCTGGTCGTCGAGCTGCTTTTGACACTCTTGGAGCTTCTCCTCCGCTTCGCTAATCTTCTGCTCCATCACCTCCCGCCTGGCGGCCGAGATATCTTCGGCCATTTTGTGATCGATCCGGCTCCGAGCGATGGATACAAGCCCCGTTGGGGTCTGAACCAACTGCGTAGCATCCGAAGTATCGAGCCGTCTGAGTCCGCGACGACCTTGTCCATCGTATCCAGCACCGACCACACCGCGCATTTTGACACCAGTAGTTCTGAAAGCGGCAGCGTAGTTGAGTTTTGCGAGCCAGTCGTCCAGTTCTTCGTCGTTGTCGGCCAGAAGAACTTCCTCCAAACCGTCCTGCCGCACATAGACAAAGGCGTTTTTGTGCTTCTTGTATGTCGTATCAAGAAGGGCAACGGCACCTTGGGTAGACATGAGCCCGTCAGGCTTGAACTCCTCCAAGGGGGGGTTGAAGATCAAGGGAATGCCGTCGTTGCCTGCTTTGATGTGATTATCGTATTGGTGCATGAGAGACTTCACCCAGCTCGTGTTTCGGAAGAAGTAGAGTTGAGCACCTGTGAGAATCGCGCCCCATTCCTGCCAGGGCGACCTCGTCTTCCGTTTCTTGATACCCTTCCTCCACAAAAGCCCAACCTTTGTGACTTTGATGTCGACGATTCCGGGGTGTGCTTCTTGGGGGTTCAGGGACGTCTGCTCTGACATGAAAGCATCAGGTCGTGATCTAGCCGAGACAATTTGCAAAACTCCAGTTCTGAAGAATGTCTTTTGTAAGTCCTTGAGGTCCAGGCGCGTCGCAGAGCCGAGATAGTTGTAGTGGTCGTCGAGCTCCATGGCTTCCTTCAGATTGGGACGGAGGGTGTTCAGGCTTCCGTCAAGAATGAGAGCGTAGGGATCGATGGGTTCCTTGATTCCCCGTTTCGCGGGGTCACTGACAGTGGCTGAAAGAAGAGGCTTGCGCCTGGATTTGTGAGAAGCATAACGGTCGCCGTTTTCGAAGTCGTCCTCGACATGAATAAAAGGGGTATATGTGATGTTGTCGTAAAAGACCTCTAAAATATCATCGAAGATGCCCTCTCCACGTGTGTTCTTCAAGTAGTCGGGCTTCTGCATCTTGTGCTTGTTGTTTTTGTTGAAGACGTCGGTGTGGAGAATGAGCAAGGAGAAAGCAATAAAGTACGCCTGGTCCGGAGAGGAGTAGATGCCCGGATTGCACTCGTGATAGCGATTCGCGAAAGCCTGGAGAAATCGATCAATCTGCTGAGTCTCTTTGGGGAGTTCGGCTTCCATCAACAGCTTCCGAATAGACATGTCCATTGGGTCGCCGAAAAAGCTAAAGCTTCGCATATAACTCCGCAAAACGGAGAGCATGAAAGCATCCGCGCTCTTTGACAGCGTCGAGGCGATGATTCCTCGAGTACCAACCTCCTCGAGACGAACAAGATACTTGGCCGCAGACTCGTCATCGCGACGCTCCGGCAGGACGAACGACTCCCTCGCTATCTGAAGGGAATTGTTCTTAGAAGCGATTGAGCCCGGTGTCGTAGGAGTTATGGTTCCCTGCCGGCTCAGTTCGGAATTCTGACGTAATCGACTTAAACCAAACAGATCACCAAAGCTTTTCCGGCCAGTGGATGACGATGTCCGGGTCGTCGGGGGGAGAAGGTGGTCATCCGTCGAATCTCGTCCCATCGAGCTCATTGTCGATGATCGTCCTCTGTTCAGCAGAGTGGCCCTTGTTGGCGAGGAGGCTCCCGACTGCAGACCCACCGGAGCGAACAAGGCAGTGGCAGGCGACGGATTGGTTCTTGGGCCATGCTCACTCCTCACTGTGCCAGTGTGAACCAGCTCCCCCGCATTGGCTGACCCAGGTCGTGGCGTGGAGCCCATGCCCAGTGACGACGTCGACGAAGCGGCCTGCGGGGACTTGTTCTTTTGAAGGTGTGCCAAAGGAAATAACGGCTCCGGGGGTTTCTTCACCCTGCGCAGCTTGAAGAATGGCGTTGTCGCCTTCTTGGGAGTCGTGTTTGGGCTTTGGTGCGAATGGCGGTCATTGGAGCTGGCATCCGATCTGGACGACTCGGATTGGCGGTTTTGGGGTGGGGTGAGAACAGTGCCATTGGGGCTGCCATGAAAGATTGTCGATGAGGGGCGGGGTGAGGTAGGTTCTTCCAAGATGGCGAGAGTAGGGCGCGTTACTTCGTTGAAGGACCGTCGGAACGTTTTCTTAAGCACAGGGCGGCTGGGGGCGGCTTCGTCACGGGAAGCGTCGGTGGAACGACGAAACTTGGCCGCGAGACCTATGCGTGAAGGTCTCTTCTTGGGGACATTAAATTCGTTCGTGGGGGCGGTGGTGATGATTTCGGGGGCTGGAGTTGATGTCAGCACAACGGACTCCGGGCATGGCGGAAGAGCAAAGGGGGGCTGATTACGTCGCGGCACAGGAGGGGGCTTCTCAGCCTGCTGCTTAGCCCGGAGAGAGAGCTGGGAATCTGAGGCATTGCGAAACCTCAGGACGGAAAAGCGACGGTGCTTGTTCGTCTCTTCCTGGATCGGGGGGGAATCGGGGCGGCTGATGGAAGAATCGCGGGTTGTCTGCAGGGCGACTGGCTGGGTTTCGGCCTCGTTGTCGCTATGGATCTCGAGCTGCGGCGGCAAGGTTGGGGTCGCGTCAACAGTCGGGGAGCTGGGCGCAAACAGAGTATGACGGCGCATATCGGTCTCACTGGCCATATTGCCCTTGCGGCGAAGAAAAGGCATGGCAGCAACTGATCATGGTACGCGGCCGCCTGCCCTGGGAGGTCGAGGGAAAGGGTGCGGCGGATGGTTTGGGTCGAGGTCGAAGGCGAAATTTGCAGGGGTGAATGAAGCGTGATGGACGTCGGCGGTTAGAATGTGAGACGAGGGATGGAGGACGTGGACTGGGACGTGGACGTGGACGTGGATGCGGATGCGGATGCAGATGTGGGATGTATGCGGACGTGGACACTTGACATGCGTCGTCGACGTCGACGTGCGTACGTAGTAGCCGCCGAGCGAGGACGAGAGAGAGCGCCTGAAGAGAGAGAGCCTGGAGGGAGGAGTGAAGCGGCGGCTCAAAGACCTACCGGAGCTAGCGGGAAGACCCAGAAGCGACGGCGGAGATCATTGAGGCAGCGTTTTTCGAGTAATGGATACGGGCAACGGCGAAGGGAAAGGCGGACGTTGAAGAAGAGAAGAACAAGGTTGATGTTCAAGTCGGGGTCAATCTTGCACTCACTTGGCTGAGATGGATTTTGGGCCAGGTCAGGTACGGAGTACATTTGGCCCCGTACCTGCTACGCTTCCAACGTCCTACCGTCCATCCCGCTCACGGTGAGATCAGGCCCACTGCCACTACAGAGAGGGGGGGCTATTTTTGAGCAGCCAGGGGCTTTCGACTTTGGACCTAGGCTGAGGAGTCTAGGACGCTGGAGGAGCGCCGCGTCAATTGGCCCAACGCCTGTCAGTACGAATACAGTGCCGGCCCACCGGATTTCCATGTGGCTGGGTGGTCCAGGGGTACCTGCGACTCGCAGAGAAAAAAGCCTGAGGTGAGAGAGGGTGAGCCTTTGAGGTGCCCGATGAGCGCTAGTGTTGATGGGCGATACAGTGCATGACTTCCCTGGTCCTGCGGGGCCTTCTCGCTCTGTCCCTCCCTCCTCCATCAAGTGTCTCCCTTTGGGGTTGAAATGAAAGATTGATCTCCCTCCCTCCAGCTCCCCTCTCCTGACTCTCTCTCCCTGGGCTGAGCAAGCTGGCTCGCTTTCGTTTCCTCCCACGCGCCCTCCACCAGATCGCGTCCTGGACCTTTGGCGCCACGAGCGCCGTCGAGCCCGGGACTGCCATGTGTACTTGGCATGTACTTGTACGGAGGCTTCGGGCTCTAAATTACCGACCGACCTTAACCTGGGATTTGAGATATCCAAGCGAAAGGGAGGGAGGCTGTGGTATTATTGTAATGGTACGGATACACGCACAGCCCAGTTAGCTTGCGTCTTGTGCCTCCTTTTTGGTTCCCCCTCCCTCCCATCTGGACGTATTCGCATTCTAAAGTCCAGGCCTTCCGAGAGGGTTCAGCTGCAGTGATGACGACTGGGTGTACATGTGCGGATGTGACGGTCATGCTGAAATCTTGGACGGAAGACGAGACGGCTATTCCTAGACTACGGAAACAAGGCTATGATTCCAAACAAACGGCTTCCACATGGTGCCTTCCTTTCTTCGCCCTAGGCGAAAGAGATTCCATTCGATCCATCTCCAGTCCTGTCGGGCAGTTTCCCCTGGGCTCGCACACTTGTTCCCACACTGTCAAGTACCGCCAGGCAACCAAGAAAAACCCTTGCACTTCAATTGGGTCGGGTCCAAAACGCTGGACGTTCGACGACCAATAACGCCCCGCCCTCAAGTCACCACCGATGCATCGCACAGTATTTCCATCCGCCTCGATTCGGTCATCGTCCTTTTGCTTCATACCACTACCGTCGTCGTCGTCATCGCCGCCGCCATCGAGACCATCACATACCAACTTCGATATCCGTGTCATCGCTCCTTCGCGGGAACCATCCGAGCCGTGTCCGGCTTTCCCTCGCCTCCGACTCGATGCCTGTGACCGCAATCGCCGTCCCGACTTAGCCTCCTGTGTTATCCGACGCAACAGAGGGCTTTCAAGATGAAGGTGTCCATATCGCGCGTCGCGGCGTCAGCGCTGCTGCTCCTCCAAGTCGTCGACGCTGCCGGAATTGATGCTCAGCGCGTCATCGCCAACAACCCGTTCAACCTCGACCGCCCTGCCGATAGCTCCAAGACTCGACTCTTCCCGTTTCTCACCAAGCTCCGCGACAGCGCCATTGAGCTCGTCTTCGGCCGCCATCCCACCAAGCAAGCCGCTCAACCCCCCGTTCTCAACCAACTCCGAGCTCAGTATTCCAATCAACTCGTCCTTCGATTTAACGTTTCGACTGCCGAGGAGGAAGGTGCCCTTGCTGAGGCCGTCGGTCGCCTGTTCCTCGACGTTTGGGCCTTCACCGAAGAATACGTCGACGTTCGCTTGCACCATGACGAAGTTGCGCCTCTCCTTAGCCTCCTCCCCAGGTCTCTTCGGCATGCGCAGTCGACTCTGATCCCCGACTTGGCCTCTGCCGTTTACCAATCCCTCCCGGCCGATGACCACCCCCGTCGCACTGATCCTCAGACCGGCGCCCCGGTCCTTATTTCAACCACCTCGTCCGGCGACAATCTGTTCTTTCAAGATTACCAGCCGCTCCCCGTTATCGTCCGTTGGATGCGACTGTTGGAGGCTATGTTCCCTGGCTATGTCGAGTACATCACCGTCGGCAAGTCGGCGGAGAAGCGAGACATCCCGGCCCTTCGAGTAGGTGTTCGGTCCCCAGAGCCCCAGGGGCACGCTCGTAAGACGATCGTGATCATGGGCGGCTCTCATGCTCGGGAATGGATATCGACAAGCACGGTCAACTACCTGGCGTGGTCCTTCATTACAGCTTACGGAAAGGAGCGCATGATCACCAAGCTCCTCGAGGAATTCGACATCATCTTTATCCCCGTCGCCAACCCGGATGGCGTCGAGTACACCTGGCACGTCGATCGTCTATGGCGCAAGACGAGACAGCAGACCAACCTCCAATTCTGCCGCGGAATGGATCTCGATCGCGCGTTTGGCTTCGAGTGGGACGGGTCGCGAGTCCAGCGTGATCCCTGTTCCGAGAGCTACGGCGGCGAGAGACCTTTCCAGGCCGTCGAGGCTGTCGAGATTGCCAACTGGGCGCGCAACCAGACGTGGCACAATGTTCGGTTTGTCGGACTGGTGGATCTGCATTCATACTCTCAGCAGATCTTGTATCCCTACTCCTACTCGTGCTCGGTTGACCCTCCCAACCTGGAGAACCTGGAAGAGCTCGCGGCAGGCATCGCCAAGTCAATCCGTCTCTCCAACGGCGAGTCGTACACGGTCACATCCGCATGCGAGGGCGCGGTAGCGGCCAGCGAGGCGAACGGCGAGCGACACTGGACCCGAGTCGAGTCCGGGGGCGGCTCCGCGGTGGACTGGTTCTACCACGAGATGCGGGCTCACTTCAGCTATCAAATCAAGCTGCGGGACACGGGCAGCTACGGTTTCCTCCTGCCCAAGGAGCACATTGTTCCCACTGGCGAGGAAATCTTCAATGCCATGAAGTACTACGGCGACTACGTGCTGGGGAACAATGGCATCGAGTCCGTTCCGGAGAAGGGGCAAGATGACGTCGAGGCTTCAAGAGACGGCTCTCCTTCCGATGCCGGCGAAAGCCAACCACCGTTTTCTCAGGAACTCAGGAAGAGACGACTTCGGCGATGAACAGTTGAGTCAAGTCACGCATGCAGCCGCTCAAGGCACGGAGCATGACAGTATAGGATACGAAAGTAAGAGATGGAAACGTGGCATGAAGGGTGGTTTTATTGTATTCGTTAAGTACCAAAATTGGCGTCGAAGGGTTTCAGGTAGGGGCATGACTTGGGTTTTCTCGGATGACGGCGTACAGTACGTGTAAGTAATGGATGGCCTGGCGAGGTTTTTTTCTGGTTTAAATGGCACAGCATAATAGTACAACAACAGTCTCAGCGGCTGCGGGCATTCAAGTATGAGCCCGATAGCGCAGCGGTTGGACAAGAAAAAACAATGAAAGCAACTACTCAGTAGCCTCAGAGACCCAGAGCGTAGGTGACGGCCACGTAGGCGGCGGTGAACTTGAGCGAGGAGTCAAAGAGGAACGAGCCAATGGAGCCGCTGGGAGTTGGTTAGTACTGAGGTTTCTAGGTGGTGATATAATAATAATAATAAAGGGAAAGAAGACCAACTTTCTGCGGCCGGCGGGACCCTTTCCAGAGGTGTACCCAAAAGCGTAGATGACGCGGGAGAGTGCCCATCCAGCGCCGAGCGAGGCGGCGACGACGGGGAAGCGCAGGCCCGAGATGAGCAGGGCGCCGAGGAAGGAGGTCTGGTTCTCGGTGAAGTTTGCGTGGGCGCGCTGGGCGCAGTTGAACTGGTAGGCCTTGGGGTCCTTGTCGGCCAGGTCGTTGGAGGCGTAGGCGATGGGGTACTTGAGGCCGCTGGCCTTGCGGGCCTTTGAGGTAAGGACCACGTGGAGGGAGTTGATGAAGAAGGTGGACGCGGCGGCGACGAGGACGAAGCTGAGTTTCAAGTGTTAGAGGGGGGTTGTGAAAGGGGGAGGATGGTAGAGGGGGAATGTGTACGTACCCGTACTGATCGGGGAGTTCGAGAAGCATAATGGCGGTTGAGAGAGGTGAGGCGTGTGTAAGTGGATTGGAGTTTAAAGTAGCGAATAGTACTGAATCAAAATCGATGAAAGCCAAGAAATCGAACAATGTCTCGAGAGGCTGGCTACCTTGGTTTATTTAAGTTACTCCCTGACGAAGAGGACAATTCTACCAACAGACAAAATAGGGCTCCACTTGGAACACAAGTCGTCAGAGATATCCGGTCGGACCTGTGCCTGTTTGGTTTGATGAGCCTTTGCGGAGTTTTGCCTATTGTGAGGCGATTTCTCCAGAAAAAAAAAGTCTCCTCCCTCCCTCTTCTTCTATCGGTTTCTCTCTTATTGCGCGGCTGCCTCGTTTCCTGCCGATGCTCCGTCCACCAAAACAACAAAGAGCCACCTTTTCGGCGCCAACAACGCGCCGACGGGCCAATTCTTGAGCTCCGGACCATCTGTGCGCCGAATGCCGCTGGGAGAATGGGGCGGGGTTTGCTAAGCATTGCGTACGTACCGCATTTTCAATAACCTACGGATAACGTGGAAACGTTTTTTTGTCCTCGGTCATGATTAATGCCGTTCCCCTGATAAGTCCCCCCCTGACTTGACTCTCGCTTGCATCGAAGAAATATCCCCGAAAAAACCGGGGCCCGGCCCGTGAATGCATCCCAAACTCCGCATCCCCATATATTCGGTACGAATATTCCCACTCCCAAGTCCGCAAAGAGCCCCCGCTCCTTCTGGAATCATGATCATCGAAGCACAACGAGCACACCTCTTCGACTTCTCCCCCCGGATCATCGGCCTTCTTCAGAAAATCAACCAATCAATCACCCCGTGCACCGCTCCTCGGGTCGTCGCCACGACAGCCCGAGACCCTCAAACACCCTCCGCTCCGCAGTCTCCATGTCGGTCGCCCTGTCCCCGCGAGAGCTCCCCTCCACGTCGACCCACGACCCGTCGCTCCTGTTCCTGATGCCGCTGCTGTCAAACTTCCAGCCCTTTATCGCCTTGCAGTACCGACGGAGGTCCCTCTCGAACGTCGTCCCTCCGCTCCACCCGACAATGGCGCATCCGACCGTCTTCCAGGGGCTCACGATGATGTCGACTCGTCGGTGCGGCGCGTCTTCTCCGTCCTGCCAGACCACCATGGCTTTGTCGAGCGTGTCGAAGCCTGACCCGCGGACGCCTTCTCCTTTCCACGGGAGCGGTGCTTGTCCACGCTCGCTGTTCCGCGTGGACAGAGTGAGCGTGTGCGTGATGAGCTGAGCCTTCTCGAGGCTCATGACGATCTTCTCGACGGCCTTTAGCGTCATGGCATCGTCTCGGTGACTCAAGAGTACGTCCACGTCGCTGCACTCCTTCTTCCCCCGGCGATAGCCTCCGACTATGGCCATCTCGAACCCCGCGTCCATGGCTTGAGCGTGTCCCAGCACGGCCGCCCCGATGCCCTCGGCCTCGTCCCGTGAAATCTTGAGCTTCAGCTCGTCGTAGTACTTGACCCCGATCTGCTGGGAACGGCTCAGTGAGCCCCAGCCGTACTCGACAACGTCGTCCAAGTCCCGCCATCCTGTGAGCCCTGTTAGCACGAAGCACCCCGGCTGCGCTCCAGGAGCGGCCCGGCCCTCGACAAGGCGAACCAACCTTTACGATAGAACTCCCGGGCCGTAGTATCCCCCACTCCCCATATGTCGTAGAAGAGCTGGAGGGCCGAGACCATGGCGTCAGAGTCGGCTTTGCGGATCTCGTCAAGGGACCCTGTGTCCCTCCACTGTTGATAGAGCTCGGCGATTCTAGCGCCGCACCCTGGAAGTCGTGCGACCTCTTTGCGCTGTCAGTTCAAGTTCAGACTAGCGGGGAGAGTGCCAATCTCTATCCTCACCTTCCGAAGACTTCAACGGGTACGGGTAGGCGGCGACTGTGGCAATGGCGGTAGAGTATGCCCTGATGCCGACCTGGTCGCCGCGCAGGATTCGGACCGTCCTGACCCGTTTCAGGGCGTCGACAAAGTCATCATTGGGAGGGTTCACGGGCGTCGGACGCTGGCACGAGTACGTCGTCTTCAGAAAATCAGGCACGGGAGGCAGAGCGAGCCCATGATCCGAGGTGCTCTCGTGGGCGAGTTTTGGTCGTGGGTGGGAGCTGGGAGAAGAGGAGAAGCCGCCGTGACGGGCTCTGCTCGGAGAGACTCTGATGGTCGGTTCTTCGAGCTGGTCCATGGCTGCTCTCTTCAGAATGCCGCCCGTCGGAGACGTGTGGGTGAGTTTTGCTGGTGCTTTCGATGGTGACTTGCGGCCTTCGTAGAGGAGATATGGACCGAGGGGGAGCATGCCGCCCTTTTCCATCGAGTCCTTGAGCCACGCCAACTTGACAACCTTGACCGTCTGCGTCTCTTCTTCTCCCAATTCGTCGACCTTTGTCCTTTTCCGACTCGGTGGTTCACTGCTCTCTCCCGCCTCCGCCGCTTCACCCACATCCATCGTCACCAACGGCGCCGTCTCGAGCTTCGCCCGCCTCAATTCGAACATGGCCCGCTCCCTCCGACTGATGTTTCCCACTACAATCTCTGCCTCGTTGATGTCGTACGTCAACGAGTCGATCTTGTCTTCGAGCTCGTGCAGCTCCTCCGGGGGCAAGTGCGTCGAGAGCAGGAAAATGGGCGGCGAGTCGAACGCCATGGCTGCACTTGGCTCATGTAGTCTTCCTTCCGTCTCTTTGGCCTCCTCTATCCATCATGCTATGAAGGGGTTGCTTGGCGAATACTCGTGGAATTGGTGCGACGGGTTGTTTGCTTTGTTGGAGAATTGCCAATCGAGGCACACCGGCACATTTAGTTCGGTTTATCGACGAGTGATCCAGTCAGCCTCATTTCCGCCATGTTCACCTAAGATAGGTACAAGACAACGCGCACAGCGTTCAAAGTCAATACAGGTATCATTAGCCAAATAAAAGCAAAGTCACCGTTGCGGATATTCGTTGTCTTCGAAAGCACCCCTCATTAATAACATGTTCATTCGCTACCCTATATACCCAGTCTGCACTCATGACCGCTTCAACTAGCAGCGCATAAAAGCACGACAAATCGCCATTCTCAGCTTTCTGCTGCCTTCGTTCCCCCTCAACAATTCGTGCTAAAGCAGTGCCGGTCCTCTATTGATTATTCGCCTTGGCGGGGTATTTGTATTCTAATTTCATCCATGCCACCACCCTTGACCTATCCATCCCTTGCGGGTGCCATCCTTTCCCCTTTTCCGGGATACCCTCTTATACGTCTTCGAATTCCATGTCATCCTCGTCACTATCGCCGTCTACTTCCTCCTTCTTGATGTTAGGTTCAACCTTGACCCGTTTGGCCTGCCTCTCGTCAGAGCTGTCTCCTTCGCGAGAGACGTCGCCTGAAAGCTCCCTCTTGGTAGCGGGCGTGACTGGGGTGTCTCGACTCGATGCATTGCCCGTCGCCGGTACGTCCTCGAACACATCGTCATCTTCTTCCTCGGAGCCGAACTCGTCATCTTCTCCGGCCCGGGCCCGCTCTGCGGCTTGCTCGGCCTTGAGCTTCTCAAAGATATCGTCGATCTGAGCCTTGGCTGCCGTATCAACCGGATTAGCAAGTGTCGAGTCCTTCAAGTTGGATCCCTTGGTCGCAGTGCTTGGAGTTTGGTCTGCACTGGCAGTGAAAGACTCTCCCGTGACTGTGCTGTTCGACATCCAGGACGGTAACGCGTTTTGTTTGGCGATCCGTTCCTTTTGCGCCTTCTCCGCGGCCTTTTCTGCTTCGGTTGGCCCGTCCGATGTTGAAATGTTGACGGCAATTGATTGGGGACCGGTATTGGTCAGGCCCTTGACAGCCATGGGTCTGTTTGCTCCATTGTCGGCGGGAATCGTCTCGGCTCGTTGATGGGTAGCATCTCGAACAACAGGGCGGGCCTTGGCCAGCGCGCGATCAAAGTCGCACTCGGGGATGTGGACGTTATCGATCTTTGGAAGGAGCTCGCTGATGAACTTGAACTGATCGTTTAGGCGAGTCGACTGCTCGTGACCTCCTGCATTGCGATCCGCCTCAAACGTGAGGGTGTGTTGGCATCGATGACAGACGAAGCCCTCTGGCCCGACGCTGTCGAGAACCTCCATCGCCGTCCACTCGGCTTTACAAAATGAGCAAAAGTATTCTTTTTTCTCGTTCGCGACCTGTGTCGTGCCTTGAACTTCTTTGTCGATGGTGTAGACGCGCCACTTGATGGCGTCGATCGTTTGTCTGTAGTTGATGTAATACCACGTTCGGCTGCTCGGTCTCGGGTTGCCCTCTCTAAATTCAGATCGGGTATGCCTGTTTGAGTCCCTGTCAGCTCCTGAAATGCCACCGAGAATTTCGAGTGTTGCCTACACCGTCAAGAAGCGGTCTTCGCGTAGTTTTCCACAAATCTTGTGGAGATCCTTGGTGTTGATGTTCATCAGGTATGATAGATCGTCGTCTCTCAGCCTGAAGTGGTCAAATTCTTTAGCGAATCTGTTTCATCCTCTGATGCGCCATGTCACGTACGCTTCGTGTAGGATGAGCGCATCGATCACAATGATGTCGCGGGTCTGGTAAAAGGCCCGCATGACCGTTTTGATGAGGTTGACTGCGAGATCCATGGTGCCTGAAAGGTGGAAGACACCTGGGAGAGGGCGGAAGACGACGTGGGAGGATATGTGGTATCGGTCTCGCTTGGGCGTTTGTCGGATCGCGTCTCTCTGCAAAACCGTCGCTCGGCAACTAAAGTCTCCGGGACGTATAGAACGGCAGCGATGCAGTGGTTAGAGAGGCAGCTTATGACGACACAAGAGCGGCGCTACAAGCAGCTCAGGGGTGAAAGGTCATGACGGGATCTGGGCGCTGCTGACAGACTCTCCGTCTCTGCCGTCGGAAGAAGCGCGCGGGGGAGGGTTGGGGGGAAGGGAATGCTCTCTGCTCCTATCCGACATGCGACCTTGATCGTCGGTCGGCCGATGTCATAATACCGGGAAGCCGGTTCAAATTGATGCGGTTGATGAGGATGGAATCTCGAGGTCGAGCGCGGCATTGGCAGCAAAATTAACAAAGGTTTCTTTCTCTGGTGCATGTGGCTAAGTGTGGCTTAAAAGCGCTCGTGCCAACCAAACTTGACTCACCCATGCACGTAATTACGTCCAACCATCCAGGCACAGTGTCATTTCAGCCTCATATCTCTTGCTCCACTCAGCAGAAACTGGGGTATTGTGGCTTGTGAGTTCTATGTAACGTTTGTCTGCCTAGGAGGCTCTCACGGGAGTGACGATGTGCGAAGTACTCGATATATTCGTACCTATCTGTACCGTCACCCAATCTCCCAACCCATGACTTTATTTGCAACTTCCCGAATCGACACAAACGCCGCCATTCGATATCCTATAGGTACGCACCAGCCATGTCCGACACGGCTCGTTCACCGCTCCTCCACCGAGTGCCCAACCTCCTGCTCGTGCACATGCAATCATCATGCGTATTTTCTGAGCTAAAAGACGAGTTAGTGAGGCACGTCTCAAAGGCAGGGGAGTCGCTGTTGACTTACATCCAACGTTAGGGTTCTTGAACTGTTCACTTCTTGATCGCGGTAGACTCCGACCAGGCTCTCGCTGTCCTGAAACAAACCGGCCTTGAGACTGATGACGATGAACTGCATGCCCGGGCCCGAGTGTTCTCGAATATACTTCTTGATCTTGTCCACGTTGGCATTGTCCAACGCGGCATCCACTTCGTCAAGAACGAAAAAGGGGCTGGGCTGGTAGCTGTGGATGGCGAACAACAGCGCAAGCGCTGCCATTGTCTTTTCACCTCCAGAAAGATGCTCCATGTCTCGGAATCGCTTCAGAGGTGGCATTGCGTGGTACTTGATGCCGGACAGGTACGGCATATCGGTATCTTCCTCGATGTCGAGATACGCCTGTCCACCCAGCGGGTATGCCTCCGATCGCGTGAGATCCTTGTACACGTGCGAGATTTGCTCTTGAATGTGACTGAAGGCCTTGTTGAAGAGCTCAAATCTCTGCTGCTTGACGTCGTTGAATGCTTCTTTGGCTGCGTGAGCTGCCGCCTTCGAGTCTTCGTATTCTTGGTCGGTGAGTTTGAGCCTGGACTCGACACTTTCGAGCCGCTCCATGGCTCGCATGTTCGGGTTGAGCTTCTCCAGCTCGGCAGAAAGCGCCGTAATCTTGTCCGAGAGGGATTCCTCCACGCTGGGCGCGTCCGACTGTTTAATGTTAGCAAGGTTCAGGCGGACATCTGGGAATGTTACTGACCTCCTTGAGCTCATCGTCCAGTCCACCAAAGTCAATTTCAATTCCGTGATCGTCCAAGGCAATGCCCATCATTTCCTCATCGTCCTCGTCAATGTCCATGGCGTCGGGATCTTGGCGCAGCAGATCATCTTCGTTGGGCAGGTTGTCTAGAGTTCCCTCTACGAGGGGAATCTGAATCTGCTCTAGCCGGCATCGTCGCAAAAGCGCAGACTTGCCTGCGCTGTTCTTTTGAATGCTTGTTTCAAGTACGTTGATGTCCTTCATGCGGACGTCAATGTCCTTGCTGCGATTCTGCACCTGGAGTCTGGCCTCGGCAACCTTCTGATTTTTGTCGCCGAGCTCTGCTCTGCTTTCCTCGAGCGTCTCTCGAAGGGCTTCAATCTCATCCTGTTCAGAACGCATCTCGTCCTCGATCGCATTCTTGTCTCTGGTGTAGGCTTTGGTGTCGTTCTCCAACCGCCGAATGTGTGTCCGCATCCTGCTCACTCGCGCCTCCGACTCGTCATGGCGAGTCTTCTCCCACTGTAGACGGCTGAGCAACCTCTGCTTCTGCACTTCGAACTGGTTGCGTTTCTCAGACACCTCCTGCTCGAGCTTGCCTTGGGAGGCGTCGTAAGCACGAATGTCGCTATATCCGAGTCGCGAACAGAAGTCGGCAAAGACTTCGTCTTCAACACGCGCAATCGCGTCATTGAACTCTTGGCATGTGGCCTTGGTGTTTTCGAGCTGCGAGGCTTGTTCTTCGTACTTGGGCTGAAGCTCACGGAGCTGCCTCTTCTGGGAGTCAAGCTCGCGCTTCTTACTGCTGTGATTTTTGTTGAAGGCGGCAAGCTCATCCCTGACAACAACCAACCGACGCTCGAGCCCGGCAAGGTCAATTTGGAGAGACTCTTCCTGAGACCCGCGGCGATCGGCCTTTGGCAGGCGCTCAAGATCGTCCTTCAACTTGGCAGCCATTTTCTGGAGATTGTTCACGTCGGCCTCCTCGAAGCGACGCTTGCCACTCTTCTGCTCAGGGCCACGACCGCCCGTCATCAGGCCTGCCTTGTGGATAATGTATCCCTCCAAGGTGACGGCCTTGACCGGGATCTTCTTGTCATAGCAGATGTGCTTGGCGACGTCGAGAGTGTCGCACACGACCGAACTTCCGCAAGCGTAGGACATGGCACGCTCGACGGCCGAGTCGAAGTTGATGGTGTCGATGGTGAGCCTTGCCCCCGAAAATCCCTTGACCGCCGTGTTTACTGCGTTGACCTTGATGTTGTCCAGGGGAATGAAGGTCATGGGCGGAAATCTCTGCTCTTTGAGGTACTGAACGCATTCGACACCAATCTTCTCCGTGTCCACCACCACCGAGTCGAAGTCCCTGCCCAGCGCCACAATCACGGCTTCGTCAAACTTCTTCTGCTTTGGGTTGCAGAGATCGCCGATACGGCCACGAACTCCAGGATAAATCCGTTTCAAAGACGTTACCATCTCCTTCATACGGGCTTCCTTGTCGTTTTGCCGTCGACCGTCGTCGGCCTCCCTCAGCTTTCTGGCCACATCCTCAAGTTTCTCCTCCAGTTCGGTTCGCTTCTGGTTCGTTCGAACACGCTCTGACTGGAGTTGGTTAAACTCCTTCTTCTTCGAATCGATTTCCTTGGACAGCTCCTTCGAGGCAATCTCGGCGGCGGATCTTCTCTCATCAATACTTGCCACCTCAGCTTCGATCTTCTCGATGGCGGCGGCGATGCTGTCGACCTTGCCTCGGAGATTGTTGACTGTGACCTCATCGGCCTTTCGTTGTCGCTCCAGGTTCTCCAGTCTCGTCTGGTTGGACCCAGAACGAGCCATGACTTGTGCGCGGAGTGTGTTATACTCTCTTCGATCCGAATCGCTGACCTCACGCCCCTGCTTCTTCATCTGCTCCTTGTAGTCATTCTCGAAGACCTCGCGCGCCTTTTCCACATTATCAATGTCCTTCTTGACCTTGTTGACGGTGTCGGCCTGCTCGTCGCGTTCCTTGGAGACCTTGGATACTTGGGACCGGAGCTTTTCAATCTGCTGAGAGCATTCATGAATCTTTTCCTCAAAGGGGACGAGGCTGTTCTCCTTGTCTTCAACGCTTCTCTCCTTGATCTTGATGTCCTTGTCTATCCGGGAGACTTGACGACTGGTGGAAGCTTGTTCCTTGCGGGCGGCCTCGAGCCGTTTCTCGAAAGACTCAACATTGCGCCGAAGTTCTTTGAGATCTTCCTGGTGGTCTTGGATTGCCGCATGCGATTCGTCCATGACCTTTTGGAAGTGGAAAAGCTTCCACAGCGTCTGGGTAACAATTGCGGCGTCGCGCTCCTCCGTCTTGCTCTGGAAATTGTCCGCTTCCTTCTTCTGCTCACGGTATTGCTTGATTTCGGAGTTGATGCCGCGACGTCGGTGCAGTTGAAAGTTTTGGTTGTCTGCCGCTTGTTCGGCTTCTGATTGAAGCTTTTCGTAGTCTGCTTTGTGGTCCAGACTGCCCGAGATCTGTTCAATGAGACGCGTGAGGTCCTGGGGAGATTGAGATGCAATAGTTTCGACATCGCCCTGGAAAACCAGGAAGTTTCTGGCTTTTATGAGGATATTTTCGACTTCGAGGGCTGCATTGTACTGCAGTGCAGTGACGACGCGATCGTTGATGCGGTATTCGCTGGCGCCCTGGTTCGTGATGGAGCGCTTCCATCTCTGCTCGTCGCCAGCATCGTCTTCGTACACGGCCATAACCCAAGCGGTCTTGGGGTCGCCGCGGGAAGCCTTGTCGTCGCCATCATCGAACCCGTTGGCATGTCCATTAGTATCAGCGGAGCCGTCGTCATTGATCTTTGATGTCTTTAGTACTCGGCCTCGGTAGACAAGATCTTTGAGGTGGGCGGATCGGAGGTGCGAGGACTTGATTCCAAGGACGAAGGAGATGGCGTCCATGCTGGCAGCTGATTAGCGGGGTGCATGGAGGAGAAAGGTCGAGGTGAGCTCACGAATTGGACTTGCCCGATCCATTGGGACCAATTATCGAGGTGAAATACGAATTACCAAATAGCAAAGTGTGGTGGCCCTTGTAGGACTTGAAATCTGGCGCGGAGGCGTTAGCAAGGCTCGGGAGGTGCGAGGGTCGCGGCAAGACGAGAACATACTAAAGAGCTCGAGTCGGATGAGTTTTCCCATGATGACGACGGCGGGAGCGAGCCTCGAGAGCTCTGCTGTCTGGAGATGTAAAGGTTTGGCGATGGAGGGTGGAGGGGTATCTTAGTTCAAGGTGGGAATTGCGACGGAAGTCGCGTCAAAGTCGACGACGAAGCTGCGACTTGGGAGTCGCACGAGCGCGGGGGCGACGAGGCTGTTCTCCTATGCTCAAGCGTGGAATTTCGGTTGGCGCATTCTAAGACTCATGTACCGGTCTGGTCGGGGATAGGCGTTGGGAGGAGATGGCGGAGAGATTGTGGTTGCGACACCGTAGCGAAGACAAGATGCTTTGCGAAGGGACGCGTCGCGCGACCTCTCAGACGGAGAGCCTCGCAAATGGCGTCGAATACCCCTGCTTTTCTTGCTGCTAACCGGTCGGCTAACAAGACTGCCAAAAAGCGGCAAAGAAGTGGACAGGTCCCCACTCGGATTACATAAGATTCAAGACTCAAGGACAGTGCTGCTTCTGTTAGTCACACGGTGTCTCTATTGCCTTGGACCTCTCGGTAGCGTGCTCAATGGTTCCTGCTAAAAGGCTGGATTTGTGACCAACCATATTTGCACAAGACCACACGATCTCGTGGAAAGAAGCGCTCTCGTGGTATGATGGCTGACGGTTGATCACAAGCAAACGAAACGGTCACATTAAAACATCACCCATGCGAACCCCAGCAGGACACGACTGGCAGTTAAAGGTTAGTACCTAAGAATATCCGCCATTGGGACACGACTTTCGCTGGGTTTGCACATGATTGAGGACGCAAGTCCCTCTCGAAGACACATGCATTTCATACCGCAACTTGGCGTGCGGCCTTCCGGATGCGCCGTGTGGCTCCTTTGTTGCTGGCTCCCGTTTCGTCGCGTCCCCACTCTCTCGCCCAAGCAAGAGCATCTCAGCCAATCCAAGCTGGTTCGTCAAGGGTCTTGCATCATAGGTACCTGGGTACTTGCTGTACCTAGCACCTGCACCTGTTGGAGCTGCCGGCATTGGATGGCCACCTTGGAAGGGACTCAACAAGAACTGAGACAGACACAACACCCGTCCCACGTGCAAGGCAAGCATGGATGCCTCCGTCATCGTCACCGCCGTATCATTTTCTCCCTCATCCAGTTGTTGCAGTCTTTGATTTACATGACCTCTCCATACTCTGTTTCCTTTCCCTTCATCTATACGAAGACGCCCAGGCCTAGCCATCCCTTGTCGACGGGCGCTTTCATCAAACCTTGAGGTGGAAGTAGTGACCTTCCTTGCTCCCTTGGTTCGTTTCCCTATCGATACCTTAGACTATATTCCCCCGATGGTTCTGCCAACGACTTCCCTCTTCTCATCCCAATAGCGACTCTCTTCCATCGCCTACAGCCATTTCTGCTTCTTACTTCCATCGACTAACGTCTTCTTATACAGCCCATTGTCGACTCCAGCGACCCACGCTTGTCTTCATCTCCCTTTCGACGCGACTATGGATGATGTCAAAGCAGCGCCTAGGACCGTCAAGTCCGACACTACCTCAACCGACAGTGATCCTGTCCTGACTCCCGATGCCGATGCTCCTTCGTCCCCAACTCCCCTACCCACCGACCAGGACCCATTCGACACCCCGATTCTGGGCGCTTCAACACCCAAAAGCCTACGACATTCCAGAAACCCGTCCTTCTCAGGGAGCAGTTCCTATCACGATGATTGGGACACCTCTGTTCCCCCCCTCGACCGCCTGACAGTCCTCGACCTCCTCGATAACTTTGCTCTGCCACAGCAGCTCGAGAAATTGCAGAAGGGCATCTCAGCTCAGACTGACAAGGTCCGCCGGTCGACGGGCGCCCTCAAGTCCAAGACGCAGCTTGCTCGGGAACGCATGGTGGAAGAATGGAGACGTCGCGTTCCCTCGGCCGATGAGCAGCTTGATCGATACCGAAAGCAGATGCGCCGACGCATGGATAAACTTGGCCAACAATGGAGTGATACCAAGACTATCAGCTTGCGCGAGAAGGTTTCCTTCATCTGTGGCGTTCTCAACATCTTCTTGAGCGGCTACCTCATCGGCGGCTACCCCCAGTACTTCCACCTGTGGTATACCGTCCAGCTGATTTACTTCATGCCCATCCGCTTCTTCACTTATCGCCGTCGAGGCTACCACTACTTTCTGGCCGATCTTTGCTATTTCGTCAACTTCTTGTTGTTCTTGTCCATGTGGATCTTTCCCTCGTCGAAGCGCCTCTTCACTGCCGCCTATTGTCTCGCCTTTGGCAACAACGCAGTCGCCATCATCATGTGGCGCAACTCGCTCGTCTTTCACAGCTTCGACAAAGTTACCTCACTTTTCATCCACATCATGCCCTGTGCGACCCTTCACTGCATAGTCCATCTCATTACCCCCGAGGAGCAGAAAGCACGCTTCCCAGCTATCTGGACTATCAGAAACTCGGAGCCTGGGTCGTCTACGGCGTATGCGAACGTCATATCCATGCTTGCATGGAGCACGATCCCTTACACCATTTGGCAGCTTTCCTATTACTTCTTCATTACACTTCGCCGAAAGGAGAAGATTGCTGCTGGTCGACCAACCTCGTTCACTTGGTTGCGCAAGTCTTACTCCAAGACGTGGATCGGCAAGATGGTTCTGAAGCAGCCCGAGCACTTGCAGGAAGCCACTTTCATGGTCATCCAGTACACATATGCTGTGCTCACGATGCTGCCCTGCCCTCTGTGGTTTCTGAACCGCCATGCCTCGACTGCCTTCCTCACTGTTGTGTTCACATGGAGCATCTACAACGGCGCCACCTACTACATCGATGTCTTTGGCACTCGATTCCAGAAAGAACTGGAGGCCATGAAGACAGAGATTATGAAGTGGCAAAACTCTCCGGACCATGCCCCCCTTTCCCCCTCATTGATCCCTCGACCGGATGGAAGTGTTGTCGGAAAGCCCCATTCCGCCCCTGAACCTGCCGATCAGACGTCATCCGCCAACGATGCTGAACCCGAGAAGGAGGCGCAAGATGGAACTGCCCAATCCAAAAGCTCGAGTGTCGATGATATCCCACTTCTCGACGAAACACAGGGAACTAGTTCCACGGGTGTCGATGAAGGGCAGACAGATGGTGCTAGAGAAAGGAAGCCTGAAGCGGCATCATCCTCGTGATGAATGCTGGTTGAATGATGGTGATTGGATGGATATGAAGAGACTGAGAATATAGAAATGCGTGAACATTGACCGTGGTGCCTTTTTACGGTCACGACTTTACGGCGCTAGGATATGAGCTTTGCGAAGTTTCCCGCGATGGAGTGTATGAGACAGGCATATTTCAGGTATTCTGGCTTCTTTCGCAGGATGATAACTTTCATGACCCAGTTACGTATACGTATATACCCTCTAAAATTGCGAGAAACCTTGATGATTGTAAACTCAAGTTGCTTGCTGATGACGGAGATACCGTACATACCTAGGCAGACTAGAACTATCTCTAGGTCAATATTGAGGACTTGTATCCGTACTCCGTACGGATATTTGTGTACTTCTTGCGAGGCCTGGCGATTTAGCCCAGAAGAGGTTTCATCAAGGTATCCGTACACCGAGTGCAATCAATGCGGACGGGCGTTTTCTTCACCCTTCTGGTATAAATGTGAAAAGACTTGGGCTTCTTCCCGCCAAAAGAATAGTTTGTTTTCGCGACTCCGAGTAAAGAAACGCACCAAAACCGCTAACGTAGATAAAAAACAACCGTGGCTCTGCTTGGTGCTCCCCTTTCTAGAACTCCTTTCCTGGAATCTCCTTCCCGAGATACCTTGGTCATTCCGATCATGCCCGCAGGCGTCTTGAAGAATAGACACGAAATGCAGTAACGAAGCAAACCAAACCAAACCAAACCAACACGCCAGTCATGAGCAGCCCATTAGCCTGAGAAGTCCTGAAACAAGATGCGACGCCAGTATAATGCAAATGAGATAGCCATGGGGTATCTAGTGTTCCGAAGAACGTGAGATGCGACTTGAGATTGTGCCGCTCTCCTCATCCGTCCTGTTCGTCATGGATCGGACAGGGCCTCCTTCTTCCCTCCACGTAAAGATGGTGTCGACGAGACAAGCCAGAGAAGTGTTTTCGTCTCGTCGGCCATCAAAGCCATCTGACCGTGTTCACCTGATGACGCCCCAGTCAGCCAGTTTACCACCGGCGTCGCCATCCTCTCTGGCTCCCGGCCGTCGACCAAATACGGACCAAAACCTCAAGGTCTCGTCGCCGGCGCCGGTTACCACCACTCGCCCGTCTGGGCTCATGGCCAAATAAAGGACTCGATAAGTGTGACCAGTCAAGCTGGCCACCTGAGTCATGGAGGGATACTTCCAAACCACGATTTGGTTTTGGCTGTATCCGTGTGTTGAGACGATCTCGTTGGAATTCTTGGACCAGGCGAGATTGCACACTTGGCTCCCTGTGTCGATTTCGTTGATGACCGATCCCTTGACCGTGTCGTGGAAGATGATGCGTCGGTCGGCCGTACCTCCCCCGGACGCAAGCAACCCACGTTGGTGCGGCGACCAGGAGATGGCTTTCACAGCCGCAGTATGATCTGAAAACTTCCACAAAGGGCTTTCCGAGAGCTTATCCCAGACCATGAGCTTGTTGTCGTTACCACCACTCGCTAACTGTCCGTCTTCGCAATTCCATTTCAGTCCACACACTTCCTGCTTGTGTCCGACAAGCTTCTTCGACCACTGATCTGGGGCCCGGACGTCGCGGTGGTAGATTAAACGATCGCGTGACCCAGACGTAAGAATATGTGTATTCCACGCCAAGGCACCAACCCGAGCCGTGTGACCAGTCATGGTTCTCAGTCTCCTGGCCTTCTCGGCATCCCAAATCTGAACCAGGCCCTTGCCAGTTCCGATGGCAAGGTGGGTTCCTTTCTGGATCCATGATACGCTGGTCACAGTGTCATCCTCCAATGTGCAGAGCTTGTTGACCTTGCTCGTTTGGGCATTCCACATGTAGACGCTGGAGCCAAGTCCAACCCCGAGAATGTTTGCGCTACCCCAGTCCACGAGGTTCAAGTAGAAGTCGTCGGCAAGTTCTGGAGCATCCAAAACCTTGTACGGCACCTTGCTCACCGCGCGGGGCTGCCGACGGGGACCGAGGAGCATCTGTTGGCTGTTGTATCGAACAGGAGACAGGCTGTAAATCTCAGCTCGGGTGTCGAGATTTGGCCCATGTCTGCTTTGGGGCGTTTTGGACGGAGTTGGGTGCCCTGCGACGTGGCTGTGCTGGCGAGGGGACATGTAGGAGAAGAGGTTCTTGTGAGGGGTCGAAGGGGTTAATGATGATGGGAGGGATGTGGTAGACGCGTTGTTCGGCGGGGTGTGAGATCGTGTCCTGTCGTGGGCGGAGGCATGGGTTGGGGGAGGCAGAGTATGGTCTGGGGATAGGGCTGGCGTCGTTGCTTGGGGAACTGAGCTTTCGAAGAGCTCGGCGCGAAGCAAAGTCGAGAACGTCCGATTGGCTTCTTCCGCTGGCATTGCATGTTAGTTTACAGTCCATGTACGTCCTCGGGATGATATCATACTCTTCTGGAAGTGAAGTTCGCCATGGGGGGTACGCTTCTTCTTTGAGGGTGTGGCGGGGGACCCGTCCTCATGCAGCAGGCTGAAGCTTGCTTGGAGGTCCTGTCCAGAGCGGGTGGGGATGAATCTGCAGAATGTTAGCCTGGGGAATCGAGGCTGATGCGGAAGTGAACTGACCGGTCACCGTTTATCCTCTGGCGTTTGCGATGAGGGCTGGAGGCCGGGGTGCTCTGTCGCCCGGGAGGCTGGAATTCTCGCCGCAAGGCGATGTCAACAGCGTCGATGTCGAAGGGACTGGAGCGGGAAACGTCGCTCATCCTGGCGCCACTGCGAAGAGAACGGTTCGAAGCAGCATCAATGTTGTGTCTCGATTCTAGCCGGGCACGATCGGAGCGGGGTGGCGGAGGAGTCGACGTGCGACCGAGGCCGGTGGCGGCGGGAGGCCTGGGCTCATTCATAATGTTCTTGGATGACGCAGATATTGGTGATAGGCCAGCTGAGTCGGGAGGGAGCGTCATGGCTGAGGAGCGATGCTTTGGTGATTACTTGGTCGGTGTCGGGTCGTTGAGGTTGGCGGTGGGGCTTGGCAGTCAGGGTAATGAAGATTAACGTCGGCGACCTAAGGGCAGGACGAAGTCGATGGTGGAAAGACGAATAAGACTGGCGAGACGGTGAGGGCGGATTCCGATCACCGTCTGGCAGGTGTCGACTTGAAATGACAGAAGGCAACTATCGCATCGTCTCGGGGTCGCATAGGCCGGGCGATGGGATTGATCGAGAGTAGCGGGCGCTTGGAGGAGGAGGAACGTGACGGAAGAGAGGCGTGTCGATGCGGAAGAGCGAAGCGAGAGGAGGGGAAAACAACAACAAGTCTCGGCGTGGGAAAAAGAGAGAATGGTGGATGGATTGTTGGGGAGAAGAAGGGAAACGAGGAGGAGAGAGAGGAGGGAGGAGGGCGTCCGACAGTGTTGTTGCTGTAATGCTGCGACGTGCGAAAGAGAGGATCGGAGTTCAAGTTTGGCTGGCGCAGCTATTGTGTTTTTGGTGGTTGTGTAGGAGGTAGAGGTGTAATGGAAGGCGCTGGCTGGGTACTGGGGGGTTTTGCCCGGGGGC
>JAMQMW010000418.1:0-22699 GCA_024115155.1 Thelonectria blattea
GCGACCCGTCGGCGAGATCCTCGACCTCAACTCGCGCTACTCGGGCGTCTGGCCCGACGACCTGGCGCAGGCCGAATCCTGGACCGCTGACGGGATGAACCAGAGGGAATCATAATACGGATACAGACCAGACGGCTAGCTGCCTCAGTAGGACAGTATCACGAAGAGTATTCGTAGGTTACACGAGACCAAGGCGAGTGCACACATTCACAAACAGGCGTTGACATCAAGACTGGGGTCGTTATATTGCTCATCCTAACGCGTATATATCTAAGTTCCAAGCCCCTGGTAACATAAAACGCCGTCCCCAATCGTCAGGCGGCTGCCGCATGTCGTCTACCACCTCATGGGCATCAACACAAACAGCAGTCGAAATACACGTACACGCTGACACGACAGCACACCACACCGAGCCCTTAGATCCCAAGGGCACCATCCAAAATGAAGTAAGAAAATCAACGGGGTATAGCTGGAAGGGATACAAACTACGCCTGCCTCGTGGCCGGGAACACCGTGCAGACGCTTGTAGTGCCTTTAGACACCGCGGAACATGCGCACGATCAAGAACCACATGGCTCCCAGGAACTTGAATGCGCTCAGTCCCGCCACACTCCACAAGACAACGTTCAGGTAAATGTTGGAACGGGCCAACGCCACGTCCTCGTTGTCTTTGCCAGGGGTGATCTTCTCCAAGCCGGCAGAGCTCAGGACGACGGCCGCCAGGGCAAAGTTCATGACCATCCAGATCAGAACGACGCCGGTTCGCACACCCTTGTAGTAGTCCATCTTCTTCTCCTCGAGCTGCTGAGGCGTGGGGTCCTTCTTCTCCGGCACGAACTTGTGGTTGAAGACGGTGAGTTCTCGTTGGTACTGCGCATCGAGGCCTTCCTCGGAAGGAAGATCCGCCTTGATCTCGCCGTTTTCCACCTTGGCGTGACCGATGGGAGCCGCCTTGTCGTCGCCCTTGGTTCCCCAAGACACATCGTGGGTGTTGCAGAAGGCGTAGACGTTGAGAACATTGGTGAATGAGGGCGTCAGGAGCATGTACTGCACCAGAGACGTGACCATGTGCCAGGGATCGAACATGAGCAACGACGCCACAATCCAGAGTCCGTACGTCGACATGACGGAGATGATCAGCGTGTAGAAAACCTGATTCTTAAACAGCTGGTCAATGTTGAAGCCGTCTTCGTCGTTCACGTCGGCAATAATGGCCTTGACAGAGATGAAAATGGCCGCAAATAAGAGATAGCTGCCGATAGTTAGCAAATGTCATCTATGCAGAAAGAGGGGACTTGCATCATCAGGCCACCCCAAAACCAAACCATGGACGCGTACAGCTTTCCAGATCCGGCGGGTCGGTTACCGAGAGACAGGACGAAACAGGTGATCAAGCAAACGCCATAGAGCCATGTGAAGATGACACCAAGGATCTCTCCGGTTCTACCAAGAAGCGTAGAGTCTCCCAGACTCGTTGTCAAGATCTTGAAAACCAGGAAGAAGTTACCGATAGCAAACCAAGCGAAAACCATGTTGATGGTGTTGAAGATGAATTCGATGAAGAAGGCGAACTTGCGCAGGGCAGTATGATCGGAGCGGAAGAAGTCGTGGAAGTGCGCAATGGCGTAGATGGCGGCGAAGAAGGAACCGTTCAACCAACGACGTCGCTGGAGGACCAACTCTTCGATGGTGTCGGGCACATCCGTTTCGCCGGTGGCGGATTTGACGTACTGGAGGATCCAGTGGCAGTTGCGCTTGGTGACGAGCTCGAAGCAGAGAATACGATCCTCGGCTAGGTACATGTTGGACTCGAAGAGACCTGCCTCGCCTCCACCGTGGAGCGTCTCTCCCAAGAAGTACTTCTCCAGAGGTCCCTGTCCGTTCTTATCGTTTTGCAGGGCGACGTATCGGTAGGCGGAAAAGGCACCGGGCAACACGGAAATGAAACCAAAGGCCGATTCCAGGGGCTTGTCGAGAATGTTACTCATCTTGTACTCAAAGTTCTGGGCCGCGACCAGAGGGTTCAGGAGGAACTTTCCACCAGTGCCCAACATGGCCTTGATCTCGCCGCAAGAACCTGCACACATGGGTTCCAAGTCAAACGCCTTCCACAGATGGTAGATGGAGTTGCCGCCAGGGCGAGTACCGGCATCGATGAGGACGCAAATGTTCGGGTCAAGGACCCGGCCAAAGGCCGAGAAGAACCATCTATGCGAGTTGATCTTCTTGGCGTTCTTTTCCTTGAGACAGAACAGAATCTGCACAGGCTGGCGTCGGTGCACCAGGGAGACCACGTCGTTCTTGAGTTGCAAGTGGGTTTGGGTGGTGTATTCGTAAACGTGAGCCTCAACGTCGTCGTCGTTGACCTTTTGCTGTGCGATACCCTCCTGGAACACTCCCATACCGGCCAATAGAGACCGGGTTCGGGGGTTGATCTTGGCACGACCGTCGCTCACGACGCAGACAACGATCTTCTTCCAGGCATCCTTGCCCCAGGTCTTGCTGTTGGGGCGATTGCACATGTACTCGACATTCTTGAAAACACCAATCATGGTTCGCGCAAATAACACATCATCCTCGTTGTACATTGTCACGACGATGAACAACTCGGTGTGGCGTGGCTTGCTGAAGAGCCTCTGTCGTAGAGTGAAGTTCTGATCGTAGAAGTCGTTGGGATCGCATGTGACTGCCGAATATCGCATATGCGTAAATTCGTCTCGCTCGCCGTGGGGATTTTGGCTGAGAAGCGCGGGAGGGACTGGACAATCAAGAACCAGATTACCTCGGTACAGCTCGACCTTCTTCCTGACCGTCTTGGCTCGTGAAAGACCTCCTCCCGACGGCGGGATCGGGGTTGGTGCGGGTTGGTCTTGATAGCCTTCCTGCGACAGGTTGGTTCCTTGGTGTGGCAGCATCGGTCGGTTGTCATCGTAGTCGTAGTCGTAGGCCTCTTGCGGGTTCGGCTGGTAGGGTTGGTTTCCGTAGGCATCGTGGTGTCTCTCGGGATTCACTGCGTAGTCGCCGTAGCCATCGTGCTGGTTCACGTTGACGTCGGAGTACTGGCGCGGAATCACATTAGCCTCAGGTTTGGGGAGGGAAGGACTCTGCGGCGCAACTTGCGCGGGGCGAATGAACGGGTGCGCACTCACGGCAGGATTCAGCGTCAGGTGGTCGCTGGGAGTACCCATCCGATGCATGTCCGCGTTGGGCATGTTCAGATGGGTTTGCGAGTACTGCTGCTGGCCATATGGATTGTCGTCCAGGTCGTACCCATGCTGCCCCGGTGAAGGAGTCCGGTGTTGACCGCGACGGTCCATTGGGGTGTTGTAGTAGTCGTCGTCTGTTGGCACAAAACGAGGTTAGAATCGAGTCGTTTCCGATGAGAACTGGGGAGGCTGGGATTGGGGATGTCTACACATTGCAGACGGCAACAGGCGGAGGTTTGCGGAGGTAAATAAGCTGCGGATGACCAAGAATACAGCTCCGCCACGATGTTCGCGTTGCCTTTTGCGCGTGCACACGCAAGCCTGTGTCGAACCTGCGACAAAGAACCTTTTGCGAGAACGGGAACAAAACGGGTTGATTGAGCGTAGAAACGAACAAAAGCGAAACTGAGTAGCTTCACGTCGGATGCTTTGGGGGAGAATGGCAATCTCCAGCAAACAACAAGGGGCGTGCGATCAAGGGTGGAGGGGTTTCATGTGAGGCAGAGAACACGGGAAAGGGGAGGGGGTGGTAGGTACGGGGTCACGAGGGTGGTCGTGTACTTGCCTAAACGTTCATACGACATGATGGCTATAGTTTATGCGCACCCAAGGCGCTTCGTCAGGAAAAGGGATGTTCTTTTGGTCGGTGTGGTCCAAAGAAAGTCGTTCTGGCTGCACGTCAAGGTGATGTTCCAGCGTCGAGATACGAAGGGTGGCGCTTGATGGTTGCCGGGGGACCCAACGGCGACGAATCAGGCGTTACTGACGTCGCAGCGCCAATTCAATGGCCAGCAACAGCGCCGAGAAAAAAAGGGACGAATGCGTGCGTCGTTCAGTGGGAGACGGCGGCGTCGTCGCAAAGTTTCGCAAAAGAAGGATTTCGAACACACGGTACTTCGTAGTCTCGTTGAACAAAGGGGTCGCGGGTGGGATAGGATCAAGAAATAGCGGCTCGTCGGACAAAGACAGAGTTCGAGGTTTCAAGCTGATGGAAAATGTCACAGGAACCGATTGCGGATAGCGGCGCTCGGTAGGATGACGGTCGAGCTTTGGTTGGCCGGGAGCGAGTGGCTCAGCAGCTTCGTCTGTGGAGAGGGCTGGAGGTGGCCTCGGCGAGTAAGGCTTACTCGTGGTGTCGTCGGCAGGTCCTCAATTAATTCTAGAAAGGAACCGTGTTTCAAACGCTGGTTCCGGATGATCAGTTACCCCTTGTTTCTGCTATATTGAGCAGGCGTCGACGGAGAGTTGAAGGAGAGTGACCAGAAAGTCTGTGTGACGTCGATCGGGGGGGTCACTCGTCGGACGTTGGGGCACAGGTCGGGGGATGGCCGCGGGGGGCGAGGATTGGCGACGTTGGCGGAGTGAGAGTCGAGGAGGAGAAGAGGAGATCCCGTGATCTCAGCGAGGGAGGGTCCGGGCAGTGGTGGTGGTGGAGCGGAAGGTGAGGAGGGAGGGAAGGCGGGAAAGAGGGAAGGAGCGATGGAGGGAGAAGAAGAGGAGGAAAGAAGGAAGGGGGAAAAAGATAAGTAGGGTAGGAACTTCATTTCGGGCTTAATTAATATTCGCGACTGTCTCTTCTTCTCACATCCCCCCTCTATTCATTCATTCCCAGCGTCGAGGAACTAGCAGCGTCAGCCATCATTCAGCCATCAGCCCGGGCAAGCCAAGGCCCACGATAACCCCCGTCGAATGTAAGCCGCAGCCCCCTAACCCCCGCCAGACTGGACGCCTAAAAGCTTCTAGCCGGGCCCAGCCAAAGCCGTCGTCTCCAACATGGCCTTCGCCCTTCGACTTCGATTCTCAGGCAAGGCGTTTTCGAGCTGCCTTGCGAACCGGAGGTGGATTCACAAGCCAAGGAGGAGCCGCTTCTTGCGAGGCTGCAGGAGAGCTGATGGTGATGAGGGTGGGCTTCTCGTCTCTGTCAATGAGTTGTCACCGCTGCTGACGCTGCATGCACCCAGCAAATTCTGCTCTGATCGCTTCTTGTCATCGGGCTCTTGGCAGCTGGCACGAGTCACCCTCGCGCGGGTCTGGATCATTCCGTGCCGCACCCTGCGAGATCTGCTCGTCGCATTGTCAAAGCAGGCGGTGCAACGTGCAACTCGGCCGGCCTTTGCCCTTCCCGCCCATGTTGATCCCCGGACCCCAGCCCAGCCAACTGGAGAAAATAAAGTCAGCAAAGATCCAAAAATATCGAGCAGTTGGAACAGTTTGGAGCCCACACGTCTCCATTAAAAATTCCCTATTCGGCCAACGGCAACGAGGCGGATGCTCGCAGCTCGCATGCACTTCGCCACAGGTTTCGCGAGAGCCTGGGTATTCGCGCACTGAAAACTCATCCAGGCAAGCTTGGTCGGTAGCTGCCTACCCCGTCCAATGAACCCGTCCATGATGGTGTTACCTCGCTTGGCCCTGCTCTATTGGAGCGTCTCCTATCGCTCATCTCTTCCTTCTGTCTCGCATCTTGATCGTCGTCACGCGCAACGGCTTGTGGACATGCATCCGGCGTGAGCAACCTGCTCATATTCGGCACTCCCTACTCGGATATCCATCCTTCGTCTGCACACTCTGATTAAGCCCATTTCCACCTGTCACACAACAACACTCGTCATTGTGTGAATATCTGCGCGACAACCGTGGGACCAACCCCGTGTCTGGACAGCCGTTGCCCCAGCAGGTCGTCACACATCAATAAGATCTTCGAGGCCAAATTGGTGGGTTGGCGGCCTGCCCTGACAGGACCGTTGCACGCTTTTCTTATTTCCGCTGCACGACCAGCGCCACCGCTCATCCTCCATGCAAGCAGGAACCCTTCATTATGTACAACTGAGGAGGCCGGCGATGATGTCGATGGGCGACCGCAAGGTACGAATACGCTCGTGCCTCAACCACGCACAGCGAGCCAACATCACCCAGTGGTTGATGTCGCGGCACTCCTTCCGCTGCTAACCAGCGATCGACAAGTGCTCCCAGTCTCGACTCTCCAATCAATACAAGTGTGGATCACAGATCACTCCCATGCCTTGCGGATTCAGCCCGGACACAGCTTAAAATCGACCAAGATGTTTCCCCTCGAACTGATCTCTCGGACATGCACCCTCTGCCGGCATAGTCACAAGAGCAGACTCCAAATTCCCCTGATCACAGGACCCATGCTGCACACGCTTGATCTCTTCGGGTAGCGCTTCCTCCCTTGGTGGGTAGATATTTACGATTCTCCTTCTTTGGAGTGCTTGCCTCCTGATTGTCCCTCCTCAGCCCTCTCCACATGGCGGTGCTTGGCGTTTCGCCATCCCCAAAGGCTTCATTTTCGTTCCCGCTGGCACAGACCGGATCGATGCGAAAATGAGCCCATGGCCAAGAGTTTCGAACCTCAGCCTCAGTCTGGGCGCCGGGACTGAGACATCTCATCCGCGACACAAGTTCAACTCTGCCAGACAGGACCACCTCCCTATGCCTCCCTCTCAATCAAATTGATGAGACTATTATCGGCAACCACCAAGTTGTTGAGACCTGGTTCGACGTGTCCAACGTCCTAGTTTGCCCGCTTGCTTACTCCCTTCAACTCCCTTGCCAAGATCGTCCCGTCTTCGATTGGCCACTGTCAAAGTGATAGACATGGGCTTCCCTTGTTGTTCGGCACGTGAGGACGTTTTTTCCCGCAAGACTAGACCTGCAAACAGAAGTCTCGCGGGTTACCGGTGTTTGAGGTCCAAGATTAGCTTCTTTGCCCCGGCGAAAAAGCATTCAGCTCATGCACTTACTTCCCTGGCCTCGAGACTGTTATCACACTATGCAACCAATGGAGTCCCTTCTACCCCTGGCAACCTTCTCACAACCCTATCCCTCCTGGGTACCACTGCCGCCTGCGCATCGCTTACAGTCTTGGGGGATCCCCTCGTTTGGGCAAGAGATTGTCTCTCGAGTGCCCCAAGGCATCAAGACGAGGTGCGGAAGCAATACCCGCATGAGGGTAATCTAACATAGGCCCTTCTCGCGGCCTCTTAAGCCCTCGTCCCCCGGTGATGTTGTTGCTCCTTTCGTCTCCTTCTAGACTTTGCTCAGCGTTCTATCTCAGTCCCAAATCTATCCCTTCTGTACCCAAACGAAGGCCAAATCGTTCAAAATGGCGCGTCTATTGCCCATTGCGTCGTCTCTCCTCCTCCTCCTGGGGCCTTCCCTTGCGGAAGAGACCGTCACAATCTCTAGCGACATCCCCAAGGACGGCCATGATTGCATCTCGGACTGTCTGTACTACACCTACCTTACTGATATGGGTGCCATCATGGGCTGCGATCTTCCCTACGAGAACGCCTGTTACTGCGCTACGGCAACTGCCTCGGCCTCGGTTGCCGATAGCTGGATGAGCCGTTGTGCTTCGTCACAATGTGGCCGAGGCGACGTCACCCGCGACCTGACGTCGATGCAATCCATCTACGGCTCCTACTGCATGGCGGTCGGCTTCACCCAACCCGGGGCCACTGAGTGGTACAACCCAGCCGAGGTCACGGAAGAACCAACATCGGCCTCGTCCGACTCGGAAGAAGACAGCGCCACCGAGGATGCCGCGCCGAGCAAGACGGCCAACTCGGGCCTCTCGGAGACAACGACAGAGTGGTCCGTCGTCACGCAGACCACCGAGGGAGGCTCTGGTGCCACCAAGTCGCAGGGTAAGTTCCTGCTGCTCATGGCAGCGGTGCCTTTGCTCTTGCTTCAGGTACTGTTGCCTGCATTTGCCCTCGCCGCATAGTGTGCTGACAGGCTGTCTCTTCTAGTAATCGTCCAAGCGACGACAACCTTGTGGGTGAACTCGGACGGATCCCCCGCAAGCCTCGACATTGACGACTCGGACGACAACTCCTCGGTCAAGATTGGCGTGGGCGTCGCGATCCCCGTCGCCGCCATCCTCGCGGCCGCTTTTGCCTGGTGGTTCTGGAGGAGGCGACGTCGCAGCGCCCCCGGCACTCAGCCCTCGGAAGAGACGGGCGCTTCCACCAACCCTTCCACCACCGCCGCGCCCGCCATGGCCGCCGTCCCCGTTACTCGCAAGCCCGTCGGCACCTCGACCGTGTCTCCCGCGTCCCCCTCCTCCAAGGCCAACGAGCTCCACAGCGACGGCCTCAAGGACGAGGTTGACGGTCAGGAGGTCAAGCCGTTCCCCGTCGTGACGCCTAGCCCACCTGTGCAAGTCCCCGGACAGCACGAGGTCAACGGCGACACGGCGCTGCGACCGGAGATGGACGGCCGGAGCGCGCGAGTCGAGGTGTCGGGCGAGGGACGGCCGCCCGAGCTCCCCGGGCAGTCGCAGAGCCCGCCGCCCGTGTATACCACGCAGGCCGAGCATCCTGCACAGCGGTGGGAGCTGCCGGACAACTCGCGGTGACGGTCTGACGAGGAGATGTCTATGTGTCGGATATGTTTTCCGTTCTTAAACTTCTGCTTCATGTTATTTATTCTTCAAGGTTACTTGTGGGGGGGAGAATACGCGTATACGGAACCAGGTAGTCGATTTATTCCTTTCGTTATGCCTACCGGTCCGTTGTGCAAGTCGGCCAACTGTGTGACACATGGAGCTCGAATACTGGCGTCGGAACCAATCCTCGCTCTGGATCGTGACGGCACTTTGAAGGGAAGTACCATGTTCTTTTCTCGTCAACCAGAAGCATTCGCCAATCTCGTTAAAACCGTTCCATCTCCGAGGCTCAACCCCGCACTTCGCACAAGTCCCGGACAACAGTACATCAAGATGTACGAAGTAGGCAACTCGACCGAGGAACGGCATCGGGACGCGGCCAACATGTGATGGTAGCTGTATGAAACGGCTGACGTGCGTTTGGAATATGTATTCACTCTAAAGCGGAGTCCAAGGTTGATCAAAACACTCCCCTCTTCCTTCAGTCCCCGAGAATTGGCTTCTCATTCTTCTGCCATCCGCATATTACCTTCAGCCTAGCCTGAACACCTCCATTCATGTCTTCGTCACCACCAGTTCCAACCCCCGCGCCCGTCGCGCCGGCCTTGGGGCCAGACATTCTGAGCTCGACGCAATGGAGGATTCTCATGGCCATTTGCGACACCATCATTGTCTCTGTTCAGACGTCGGAGCCGAACAAGCTGATAGAGGTGCCTCGAGGGCAGCGACAGGATGAAGAGAGCCGACGCGACTTGACCAGGGCATACCTCGCCGAGGATGCCTCGACGATTCCCGAGTTCCGGGAGCTTCTCAAAGGAATTCTTCTCGTCGTGCTCGCGCCGTCGGACAGGATCCAGCTGCTCCGAGTGTTGAGTCTTTTGAGGCATGCTCTTACAGGCAATGCGCTAATGACAATTGAGTGCTTACACGTGTGCAGTTATTCAGCCGGGTCTATAGTTCTAACTGGCCGCGCGACAACCTTGCCTGACCAAACAGTCGAAACTCGTCGGACAATCCTGCAGGGCTGGGCGACTTCGCGATTCGGCATCCTCCGTCTCTTGTTGCGCCAACTCACCCTCATCTCGAAGCAGCTCTGGGTGCGAACGAGCCCGAGTCTGCGCCCGCTCATCGGGATACCCCGAGTGCCCGTGTACGGCTCCGTCGGCGAGGGATTCGACTACGGCTTCCTCCAGTTGCCTCCAGGGGACGAGCCCGAAGTGCTACAGGCCGATATCGTTGTCGTGGGTAGCGGGTGTGGCGGGGGTGTTTGTGCGAAGGAGCTGGTTGAGGCTGGGCTTGATGTTCTCGTTGTTGATAGGGGGTATTACTGGCCGCCCGAGTATCTACCAATGACGGATGTTCAGGGGCCGAGCCACCTGTTTATGAACGAGGGTCAAATCACTTGTGCGTATCCCTTCCTTACCGAGTCATTAGGACCTATCTAACCATGCAAAGCCGACGACGGCTCCGTCAACATCGTCGCAGGCTCCAACTGGGGCGGCGGCGGAACCGTCAACTGGTCGGCCTCTCTCCAACCCCAGGGCTTCGTCCGACGACAATGGGCATCCGCCGGTCTGCCCCTCTTCACATCGACGACCTTCCAGGAGTCCATCGACCGCGTGTGCGACACCATGGGCGTCTCGGCCGAGCACATCAAGCACAGCGAGCCGAACCGCCTGCTGCTCGACGGCGCGCGGAAACTGGGCTGGGCGCACGCGGCGGTGCCGCAGAACACGGGCGGAAAGGAGCATAGTTGTAGTCATTGTCATTTTGGGTGTCGGTCTGCGGAGAAGCAGGGGCCGGCGGTTGCGTGGCTTCCGAAGGCGGCGGCGGGGGGTGCGAGGTTTGTGGAGGGGTTGGATGTTCGGGAGGTTGTGTTTGAGGCGAGGAGGGGGCGGAGAGAGGTTAAAGGCGTGAGAGGGGTTTGGAGAGCTCGAGATGAGAGCGGTGGGACGGCTGGCGCTCCGGTCACGAGAAAGGAGGTCGTCATCAAGGCGAAGAAGGTCATCGTCTCGTGCGGTTCCCTCCAGTCGCCGCTCCTCCTGTTGCGCTCCGGCCTCACAAACAGACACATCGGCCGGAACCTGTACCTCCACCCCGTCTCCATGGTCGGCGCCATCTACGACGACGAAACGCGGCCGTGGAACGGCCCCATCCTCACGTCCGTCTGCCCGGAGTTCGAAAACCTGGACGGCCAGGGACACGGCGTCAAGCTCGAGGCGACAAACATGCTGCCGTGGAGTTGGCTGACTTGGGCACCCTGGAGAGACGGGCAGCAGTTCAAGCAACTGGCCGCCAAGATGAACCGCATGGCCGGATTCATCAGCGTGTCTCGAGATAGGGACACGGGGCGCGTGTACGCGGACCCGGACGACGGGCGGTGTCGCGTGCAGTACACTCCGAGCAAGTTCGACAAGGCGCACATCCTAGAAGGACTCGTCGCCCTCGCTCGGATTAGCTACGTAACCGGTGCTCGGGAGATCTTCACCATCGTGCCGGGCTCGAAGCCGTTTGTTCGCAAGCAGGGAGCAGACGGGCCGGTCTCGGACGCCGACTTTGAAGCGTGGGTCTCGGAGCTGCGGTCGTTTGGGTTTCCGGCGCCGGAGACCTTTTTCGTCTCGGCGCACCAGATGGGCACGTGTAGGATGGCGAAGAGGCCGCGGGACGGCGTGGTGGCTCCGGATGGGCACGTTTGGGGGACGAGGGGGCTGTATGTGGTGGATGCGAGCGTGTTTCCGACGGCGAGCGGCGTGAATCCGTTTGTTACGGTGATGGCTATTGCGGATGCGTTGAGTAGGGGCATGGCGAGGGGGTGGAATAGGGGGAAACTGTGAGGAGGAGAGGAGGGGTTGTGAGTATCTGTTTGGGGATGTTCGTGTCTCGTTGTTGAGGGGGAGGCGGTGCTGTGGTTTGCTTGCGTGGTTTTAACTCTGGTGTTTCATCCGACTACCTACCTACTCTAATTAGAAGCTTGATGCTTTCGGACGTGTAGATCGGGTTTTAGACTCGGAAGCGAAAGCCGAGTGCAAATGCTTGTTTCGCGCCTTCGCCTTCGACGGCCCAGGGGTATACGGTATAGCTCAAAGGCCCTCCCGATGGCCCGTTAGCGAAGAACCGCGGTTGCATTACCGTTGATCTAATGCCTTTTAAGAACACCGCTTGGCGGCTAGGTGACATGCTCCAGCGGAATCGGGCCGCTTTGAATACGGGGTTTGATGTACGTGAATGTGCTCAGCCTCAAAAGTAGCCGAATCAAGGGCATAGCGTGGTTGACTACTCAAGTAATGGAAATGGACTCATTGGTCTAATGGAAGCCACGAAGGTGAGGGATAATGGGATGAATCTCTAATAAAAACAATGATAATTAACTTCGTCTCTATGTCTGTAGATAAAAATGAGATATCACTCATCACCTTGAAACGGGACCAGACAGGAACAATTCGTCATGTACGTTGCTCTGAAAGCTCACATATCCAGTATTACAGCATGAGCTGTCAAATGTGCAGCAAGCTACTATGGACCGGATGCCTCGGTATGACTGCCAGTTGGCTGTTGGTTAATGTATGTTGGCTCTAGACAAGCAGGGGTGACGTGGAGTGTCACCACAATTTCGTTTCTACTTGCGGGTTACTGTGGAATAATTCGGCCTGTCTCCTGCACTAGAAGGATCTTCATAGCTCTTCGGCCCAGTTGTGGTTCAAGAGGTCGATATGAAATACCGCTAGGAAATAAGAGCAGCCTTGATAGATGCAGGTACATGTCATGTAGCCTGCACTGTGCTGGTAGTCCCTGGATGACATGGACATGGGGTTCGGATTATAAGTCACAACCGCCCGAGCTGTGCAGGGAGAGGCACTAGTCACAGGTATAACCGTAAAAGAATACTTTAAAAACCACTTCATTGGGCTAGAACGGACGAGGCCCCGAGAATGGAGAAGCTAATCGTCTGGTGTCTGGCGTCTGGTGTCGAGTTGGTGGTCAACACGAGGGTGGCTATGCGAAATCCTCCCGCTCCACGGAACCTATGAACCGAAAGGATTCACGTTTCGAGAGTCTGGAGTCGTTTCGTGGGCATCGTGGCGGAGGGCTCGATATCTCGTTACTTGCGACTTGAGGAACATGGATTGAGTCACCCGAGTTCAACCTAGGGCCTGAATCCTCATGATTAGGTCTTTTCCTCATCGATTCGATAGCCTCGGTGTTTGTTCGAGTTTGAATTGAACCCCTTATTTCTCTCTTCTCCCGGTTTCAGAGCCGGCTTTCGCTCAAATGTCACTCTCCGTTTTGCACCGAGCTAAATCATGTTCAGCACACATGTCGGCCATGTCGACCACGTTACCAAGTCGGCCGGAGCCGCGTTTCTATGCGCCATATCGACACAGTACTTGTCCTCGGGAGAAGCCGAGCTCTGCTCCGAGGCCGTGTGTTGGCTGATCCTGCCTGTACTGTTCAAGACGTCGAGACGACACGATATCGAGACGATACCTATACCGACTTGCTCGAGCAAGACCCGAAGGCATCTCGACGCCCCTTCCTCTTATATACTATGGCTTCTGGCTGGTTTTGTTGTTGCGGCTTGTATTGGCAAGGCGGAGCTTGGCGTTGTGGGATATCTGGTACGCATACCTATGTCACGTCAAAGAAAGGCGAGGGCCTGGCTGACATGGACACGGACAGCCCATCTTGACTCTCCTACTTCTGACGGCTCAAACACGCCTCGAACCAAACTTGGACGCTCAGAAACCCTCGAATACTCTTCAGACGGCCGTGTTGATAGCGGCATGCGCCGTGGTCACCCTCTCTCCATGGGATCTGTACGGGCTCGCCCTCTCGGCCCTTCCGATTGTGCTGTTGCTCTCGACATGCGCTACGATATCTTGCTTGCCTGCCGATAGTTTGGGGTCTCTTGTATATGATCTCGATACAACCATGGTCTCTCTTTCCATCAGAGTCTCGGTCGTTGCAGTCGTTGCGTTGGGGGCACAAACTGTCTTGGTGGAATTCCCTGCAACCGGCTTCACACTTGCGGTTACGTTGGGGGTTTCCAAAGCGCTGGCTTGGTACTATATGATTCGAACAGTAGGTTGCCAGGAAGTCTCCGGGATGTATGAGAGCTAACATGGTACAGGCCCAACACGCTTCGTGGTCCATCCCTCCCGCGATAGAAACATTCAGCCTCACGTCCACGCTAGACCCCTTCGTCCAATCCTCCGAGCTTCGAGTCCTATCACATATCACAGTGTCTCTCCTCTCCCTCTGGCAGGTGATTCACCTACTTCCAGAGAGGGCCAAAGCCAAAGCCCTTCTCTGGGTCTTTGCCCTCGTCCCCATCGTCCCGTATCTAGCCAATATCCTCGCCATCCAAATGGCGCAGTCGTCGACGCCCAGTTTCGGTGGCTCCGTGGAACATCCCGTCGAAGTTTTGGCTCGCGAAGCCAAGGCAGATTACGAAAGTCTCCTACAGAGGCAATCCAAGACATACGAAGCTGCCCACGGGGAATATCGACGCAGGTACGGCGTGGAACCTCCTCGAGGCTTCCAGGCCTGGTATGAGTTTGCAAAGGCCCATCAGTCGCCGATCATTGACGACTTTGACGTGATATTCGAAAAGGTGTCTCCGTTCTTGAGCCTCAGCGGGCGAGAGGTGGTTCAGATCATGGATCGGGCAGAGCACACGTCTGGCAGCGACTTGTGGGTTTGCTCGTTTACTCAGAAGACGAGGACGACGAATTGTACTCATCCGTACCGAACGGTTGACAGGCATATTGGAGACTTGTTCAATGCGTCGTTGGCGAGGATACCGGGACGACTTCCCGATGTCAAGTTTCTCGTCAACCACCTCGACGAGCCGCGGGTTTTGTTATCGAAGTCTTCGGAGCGAGGATACTCCGTGGCCAGCACGGAATTCAAGTTGTCCGTCATGTCGCAGAAGCCTGTTTGGGACACCATCACCAAGACTTGCATGCCCCGCCATAGCCACAGAGGAACAAACACGTTCGGTTTACCGTTTGTGTCGAGTCTCTCCTCTGCCATGGATTTATGTCAACATTCTGAATATAAATACATGCATGGTCTCTTCATGAGCCCTGCGTCGTTCCGGCTATTTGAGGGTCTGGTGCCCATTCTTTCAACGGGTGCACCTTCGACAATGGGCGACATCTTGATGCCGAGCCCGGCCTATACAGAAACGGAGTTTGCTTACGACGAGACGCACGATGTCGATTGGGAGAGGAAGAGGAATAACCTGTACTGGACAGGATCTACGACTGGCGGCGTTGCCACTTCCGACGGCCAATGGCAGCGCTTCCACCGACAACGATTCGTCCAGTTGGCCCAGAACCTGGGACCGAAGCACTGGTACCTCAGAGACTTCAAGGGCACCATACGAAGCATAGCATCCTCCTTCCTCAACGGCAGACTATACGACGTGGCCTTCACCCGCCTCCTCCAATGCCAGACAAAATACTGCCGCCAGCAAAAGTCCGCATTCACCACAAAACACTGGGCGCACAAGGACGCGCTCCTCCACTCCCGTCTGGTCTTCGACATTGACGGCAACGGCATCAGCGGGCGGTTCTACAAGCTGCTGGCGTCCAAGTCGACGCCGCTGAAGCAGACGCTGTTCCGGGAGTGGCACGACGAGCGGCTGGTGCCTTGGGTGCATTATGTTCCTGTTAGTCATGGGATGGAGGAAGTGCCGGAGCTGGTGGCTTACTTGACGTCTACGGAGAAAGGGAGGCGGAGGGCGAGGGAGATTGCTGAGGGGGGGAGGGAGTGGTTTGGGAGGGCGTTTAGGGATGTGGATTTGAGTGTGTATTTGTATCGGTTGATGTTGGAGTTGGCGAGGCTGAGGGATGTGGAAAGGGAGGCTTGGTGACTGCTTGTATGATTAGGGTGTGGCTCATGTCTTGGTTTTGTGATGTATATTCTGAACTTGAATAGATGATGGACTGGAGTCTACGAAGCACATGCATCGTACCATGGTGCTCATGACTCGAGAAACACTCCAGAGCTAGGCTTTGTCCTTTTGTTTAGTTAAGTGACAGCCACCTGGCAAGAGGCCAGTCTAGAGTAACACCAGCCGCTCGGCCATATCATGACTTATGTCAGGATGCTGCAGAGTGCTGCAGGATGCATCATGGGCGCCTCTCGCACCGAACACGCGCCTGAGGGATAATTCGTTCCGTTCGTCCCGCCGCATCCTCGCCCGCGCAAACCCGGAAACGCGAGTTACGCGACTCCCGCATCCTATCGTCAATTCGTAAACACTGTGTTTTTTCTTTTTTCGCATCCTACATTCTCCGTATCTTGTCGCCCACCTCGAAGTCATCGCCATGGGAACCTTGTCGAGAAAGCCCCCCCCACGCCACGTAAGGGCGCATACATCTTCATGTCCCTGTATGTACAGCACGGAGATGGAAAAGGATCGGCCGGCTGCAGAAGTGCTGCAGGACACTTTTTGACCGGGCGTTTGAGGACCCCCTTGTCGTGCATGGAGATCGATTCACCACCTAGAAGCCGACTTGGCAGGTCGAGGTCAGGTGCTCGGTCTGCGGGATGTGGAAGAAGGATCAATAACCTACCCTGTAGTTGACCGAGGAAATATTGTGATGGCGAACGGCTTTCTAGAAGATTCTCTGGAGGGAGGCGTCTGCAGAAGAATATTTGGGGCTTTGGTGAGGGAATGTTTGTTTTAATTGGTGCATAGTAGTTGGTCAATTGTGGCTGGTTCTTGTAAGTGAGTGGTTTGACATGGTGAAGTGATTAAAAGAGTTGTTCTGTATGTTGGATGTCCCATGATGAATATTTGACAGGGCTTCTGATCACACGGTACAGGTACAGCAAACTGACATGGTCTTTGACATCTTGGATTGTGCCATACAATGACTAGAGTGATTCATGTGGAAAAATGCTCAAGTCTAAAGTCATGTACAGATTTCATTGAGACTTGCGAGTTGAGGAGACTCAGGAGAGAGGAGCCAGGTAGACATTGAATTCACTTGCAAGCATGAGACAAAAGTTGTAAGAATAGGAGGACACTCATGTCCGTTATATTGGGGGTTTCTGAATGCAAAATTCATCAAATCCAAGGGGAAACATAATCCATAACCCGGACCCTGGTGGTCATCCTCTCCATGAGTAAAATCCATCGCTTGTCATGCCAATCCATTCTTAGGCATCCGGCAGGGCCATCATCAAGTTCACACTTTTTTTTTCAGAGCTCAATCATCTCTTCCAAGTCTAGGACTCGGCGTTTGAGAGAAGGCATCTAGTAGAGGCCAACGACAATGTCACCCTTGACGCGGGCAGTCAGGTGAACCTCGGCCTCGAGGTCGAGCTTGACGCCGACGAGGAGAGCGGCCGAGGAAGGCTTGCCGGACTCGTCGGTGGCGCCCTTGAGGAGCTGGCCTGTAGGGTGGTCAGAATGAAGAGGAGGAGGAGGAGGAGGAAGAGACTCGAGAGTGCTTACCAGCGGGGGCAGAGAGGCCGGTGGCGGTGGGCAGGGGAACCACGAACTGGTTCTTGTGGTCGGTGGGAGCAGACATTTTGGTTGGGTGGTGGTGGTGGTTGGGTCTAAAAGACGAAAGAGTCCTAGAGGTGGTTGAGAAGATGTGATTGAGTGGTGAGGATGATGTGTGAGTTGATGATGAGAAAGTTTGGACTCGAGGGGGACCGAGTCCGTCTTATATAGGCGAGATGTCCCACGTCTGGATAACCTCGAGGACTCAAGAGCACACGGCTGGGAGATTGCCGATGGAGGCGCTCGACAATGCCGAACAGGGCCAAAAAGAAAAAAAAGAACAACAAAGCCTTTCGTGTCACGCTTCCCTGATCCCTTCCTCGAATGATGAGTTGTCACGTACGACTCCACAGGGGAAGGAAAAAGCACACAGCGGTTTGACGTTTGAGGGAGACGCCTTTCGGGAGTGAGAGAGCAAGAATGTTATGCGGCCCATGCAACATAGTATGCAAGGCCGGCCAGCCGTGCGCGAGAGAGAGCAGCCATAGTGCGACGACGAGTCGAGAAAGAACGCTCAGGCCGGAGACACGTATCAATGGGTGGGATATGCACGACATCGGGCGATGGTGATTAGCGGCCAGTCCCGATGCTCTCTCGTCTGTGATCCCGCTTTCACCTCGTCGGACGCAGGACTGAGGAGCCCCACGGGAGATGGGATATTGAGGGAGATCTACATACATACTACATATGGATACGTTACTGGGTCATCATCGGGCCGAGAATAGTTGGTCTATCCACCCCTCCCCATTCCTCTCTCGAGTCTGGACCATTCTTCCCCGTCCCGAGCCTCCACGAGTCCACGACTCCACGACAACGCCCCCTCCTCTCTTCTGTCTGCGGGCGGCGGGCCGGGAGCGGGGTGGCGGCTCGGAAGTTGTATTGTCGAATGCTGCACACTCGATGTGAAACTTGACAGCTTGGTCCTACGTCGACGGCAGTGTGTCGTATGATGTCTCCAACGAAGCCCAATTGGCACTCAATTGAAGACAATTGGGCAAAATCTTAAGCGCCCGCAGAGTCAATTCGCACGCCACCCATCAATCAGGGCCATCACATCTGCCGTCAATCGGAATCGGGAGGGCCAAATCTCACTGTTCAGCCCCCCAGCCTCCCAGGGGTCCAAAAGACCAGCCCGACTGGACCTCTCTTTTTCAGCTGGCAAGGATAACCCCGACATATGCAAGCAAAAAAGAAAGCTCAAACAGCGAGCAACTGACACGTCGAATGGGGAAAGCTTCAAATTGTCAATGCCTCCCTTCTCCAAAACGAACGTGCAGTCCCATGACAGGTCCAGCTCAAAGCCGCGGGCGGTCTTTTTGTTGTATTTTTGTTTTCGTGACCCAAGAAAAGAAATGACAATTACGAGGAAAAAAAAAAGGGCGTCTCTCGTCCGATGATTCCGAATGGAGCAATAAACAACGAGAGAAAATAAAAAAAAAACGTTACGCGTGCTTCCGTCGTCGTACGGAAGATGGGGAGGGGTGTGTCTGAGAGATTTTTTGCGGGATATCAATGATACGTACAGAAAGGAGAGGCAAACAATGACAACTCATGGGCGAAATAACAACAAATAACAAAAAGGGGCGGCTGTGACAAGAGAGGTGCGTTTTGCGTGCTGCCGGTGAGATATGATCCGATCCAGGGAAAGGGAAGATCTCGGGAATGGAACGGTGATGTGGCTGGTCTCCTCCCCCTGCTTGGATCTCACATAGCAGAAAGTCTGCCTATCGGCTCCGGCTACAGTAGCCTACCGGCCCGTAAACTGATGCATTGAACTCGCCCGCTGCACCAGTCAAGCCGGCATTTTGCGGGGTAGTGGCAGAAGAAGCCATGATGCGGTCCGCAATGCGTCGTGGAACACATACGTACACACTGCACGGCCTGTGAGACGAGTGCCGTTTCTGAGTCAGCAGGAGGTGTATGTGGTCGGGGTGATGTGTACCGAGGGGGGTTTGTATGGAGGAGGCTTGGTGTAGTTCTCGGTCACACTCAGAAACTACCTACTCCATGAGAGCCCATGAGTCCAAATGTCCATGTATCTCTCCCGTCCGTATCCAAGCAACATCAAAACAACCTTTAGTGAAATGCACTTTCCGCATCAAATGACATGATCCTTGCTTGAAAAGTGCATTCCCGTCACGCCATGTCACACCTCATTTTCTTGGAATGTTGCACATCACGCGTTTAGAGCCCGCCCTCGCACAAGATGTCGTCCCGAAGGTTGACCTGGGATGTCGGCGGCAAGCCACGGCTGACAAGATAGCAGCCACGTGCAGACCTTGATGGTTTTGTTTATTCGCAGGTTGGAATTGACTTGGAAATCTAGTTTTTGTATCTTCCCTTAGTCATCGCTCGTTAGGAACTATTGCATAAAGGCTAGTACCCTATATGATAGCCCGCCAGTCACTATTCAGAATTATTCGCAACCCAATCATAAAAATCAAGGTCAACGTAAAGCACAGCCCCGAGAACAGCTGCACGCCCAAATAACGATCAGAGTCTCCCAATATAGCACCCGCAATGGGCGATCCAATCAACGACCCGATGCCCTTCAAGAATGCCACCATGCCAAGCCTCGTGCCCAAGAGGCTCAGGTCTTTCGTGAACGACGTTAGCACAACAGGAGCTATAGCTACCAAGCTCCCAGAGAAGAAGCCGTAAAACACTGAAAAGGCAATGTTCCCTGCCCCCGTCTGCACTGCAGCCCACGAGAACGTGACGGCGGCCGTCGACGCCGTGATGAAAACAAAGGCGTTGACAGGGCCAAAGGCATCTGAAGCCATGGCCAGGAGGATGCGGCCGGGGATGGAAGCGGCGTTGAGAATGGCAACGAGATAGTAGGCCACGTCCTGCCCGCCCAAGCCGTGCGTGAGGGCGTACGACTGCAGATAGAAGACGGGCACGAACCACGCGACGTTGCTGAAGAAGATGCCAAGCGCGTACGTCGCGTACGAGGGGCTCTCAAACGCCGACCGATCAACCAAAGACCTCAACCCCTCGAACCTCCTCCTCCCAGCACCCTGCTGCCGCGGCCGCAACACAGCCATCGAGAAGCAGCACATGACCAGCGAAACGAAGCCCAGCACGCGAACAGCCCAGGGAAACCCCACGCGCGGCTGCAAGGCCTGGAAGACGAGCGGATAAACCGCGCCGCCGAGACAGCTCCCGATGGTGGCGGTGCTCATGGCCCTGGCGCGCCGGGCTTTGAAGTAGGTCGGGATGATGGCTATGGACGGGATGGAGAGGAAGCTGGTGCCGAGGCCGACGCACACGGCGTGCGCGAGGAGGACTTGCCAGTAGGTTGTGCACAGGCTGGTCATCATGAAGCCGAAGACTACGAGGAATGTGCCTGTCGCTAGAAGGGCGCGGTAGTGGCCTGCGTCGTAGAGGGGCCCGATGATGAGGCCGACGGACATGAGGAGGAACATTTGGATGGAGCCGATCCAGGAGATGGCCGAGGGGGACATGTTGCTGAGGAGGTGTTGTTCGTAGTACGTCTGGAATACGCCAAAGGTGTTGATGAGGCCCCTATTGGTGGTGTCAGTTAATGTTCCGAGGCAGTTTAGAGTCTTCGTTGGCTCTGGGCCTCTGGCGCCTTACAAGCTGTTCCAGTATAGACAAAAGCAACCCGCCACCTGAAGCCATGCCAACGTGCCGCCCTCTGTTTCCTCTGTGTCCAATTGCGTTGCAGGAGTAGTTGGACCGCCCCGGTGGCCCAATTGACCCCCTGGAACTGATGCAGCCTCATCCCGGCCGTCCTTGTCGAAGCGCTCGTCTAGTTCGCGAGAGACGTCGTTTGTCTCATTGGCGGTTATCGTAACGGCGTCGGAGCCGCTCTTTTCTGCAGAGGCGGAGGGTGATGCAGGTCTCGTCATCTTGGTGGTGCGGGCATGTTTCGACTATCTGAGCAAAAGAAGAAAAGAGGTTTGGGCATGGAGAGATGAAGAATTTCGCATCTTAAGTAATGGCATTCTCAAGTCCCGTCATTCACTGCCGTCCGGGGTCATTTGACCGTGGAGAGTTAGTTGGCGAACGGGAATAATGCGGTCGATTGACGTGATGTTTTAGCTTCCCCCGCTGTAAGTTGATGCCACGTTTTCTGTCTTGCAAGGAAGAGTCTTTTGCCGCTGGATCTACGGTTCCAATTGCTGAGGAGACATGGCGAAAGGGGACAAGATCGGCCGTCTTGCTTATCCGCGGCACATGGCAAAGGCAGATGCCAGGGCGCGAATGGGAAACAATTGCACAGTCGTGTTAGTCCTCTCGGGAATCCTCCTCAATGTTGGACCCATTTATAAGCCTGTGTTGGTCAATGAGCCAAGATAGTCGAAGCCTGGTAGCCCTGGGGGTAGTTCCCAATGCCCTGTACTCTAGGTAGTCAAGATATCTCAGTCACAAACATCGATGCACAAAGAGTGAAACTAAGGTTTTAATTGTAAGCTACAAGCCCAATTTTCCGATGAAGCGACCGCGGTCAAGCCATCTTCAAGCCACGACGGAATGTGTGTTGTTTACAGAGTTGACCCCCAAACCACTCCATCACCTTCCAAATTTCCCCAACTCGACTTCCCCCTTGTTGTCTCCGAGCTACTCAGTGCTCAAGAAGACAGCTTAGTAAAGACCGACAACAATGTCACCCTTGACGCGGGCAGTCAGGTGGACCTCGGCCTCGAGGTCGAGCTTGATACCGACGAGGAGAGCGGCGGCCTTGTTCTTGCCCTCGTCATCGGTGGCGCCCTTGAGGAGCTGGCCTGCGAGTGGTTGTTAGCGGACTTGTTCGAGGTGGTGTTGATGGTGTTGAGGCGAAGGCGGTTGACTTACCAGCGGGCTGGTTCAGGCTGGTGGAGGTGGGCAGGGGGACCACGAACTGGCGGTTGGAACCCTCCTGGAAGGCCTCGAGAGAACTGCGAGTTGTCAGTATGGGATGTTCTGAGTGACAGAGTGTTGATGCCGAGGTGGAGGGAGACGGAAGCCTTGGAGAGGCTGTTCTCTGCGCTGGTGTTGAGGGAGGAGAGTCTTACGTGACGGGAGCAGACATGTTGATTGTTTTGGGGGGATCGAAAAGATCGAAAAGAGTTGAAAGTGTTGGAAGTGAGTTGGAAGTGTTGGTTGATGGTGATGATGAGGAAAAGTCCAGAGAAGTCGAGGAGAAGGCGTCTTATATAGACATTTCCGGCACTCTCAAATGCCCCCCAACTCCAAGCCGCCTCCCAAACCGTCCGCCTCCCCGCCTCAAATCGGTGGATGCCGGGCTTCACACCTCGTCGCAACTTTTTGACGCCCGGCAAATGCATGGACGGCGGTCCACTCGGGGAGAAAAGGGACAACGCAACATCTCGTGCATATGCGAGAAAGGCGTGGCAAACCGCGCTGCAACTTTGGAAGAGAGAGAGAGAGAGAGATTGCACAGTCCCCCGGCCGCCCACCCCATGTATGCGGCACGATAACATTCTGTGGGGAAGGCAAGCAAAAGACTCGGAGACGATAGATTGATTCGAGCCGGGAAACGTCGGTGCCGAGATGTCTGAGCACCTTTGGCACTTAGTGATAGGGGGGGGG
>JAMQMW010000419.1:0-25279 GCA_024115155.1 Thelonectria blattea
AAAAAAAAAAAAAAAAAAAAGGAGCTCACATGGCGAATTCGCGTTGGGCATCCGCAATTTTCGCCTTCCAATGGCGGCTGTGCCGCACCAGGAGAGCTGAACTTTGAAAGCTTGCTTGCACTAAAGCACGTGGCAATTATTTTCCGCGGCTCTTGTGCAACACACTCCTCGAGTTGGCGCGGTTGGAGAGAAGGGTAGGATTGGGCTTGCTCAAGAGAGTTGCCCCCTTGAACAAAAGATTCTTTGCCCAGCTGAAGTTGTTTCCCTTCAAAGACCAGCCGCTGGGTGTTGCTTACGGGTGCTGGCTCCCACTTCCCGGACTCGCTGCCTTTTACGGATACCCTTCTCTTACTCATCTCTCGACCGGGTGTGCCAGCCGGGAAAACCCTGCATTCAACGTACACTCTCTCTTCCGATGCAAAGACCCAAAAACCATCTAGCGAAGCGCTGACGCGGTTCGCACGCGAGTGACAGCGGCTATATCGGACCGAGTCAGCCTTGTCCAAGGGCCTTGGGGATGCGCAAAGGAACATTTGCACTAGAATCGACAACACCCACGACGTCTTTGTTAGTCTCGATTGAGTACCGAAGCGAGTCAGTCTCAATCTTTTTTTTTATACACCTGGCGGGAGTCGATTTATCACTTTCACGACTTTGATACAGGAGGGTTCTAATACGAGAAAAGAGCCCCAAGACGAGGGGGAGGCAACCCATTGGCTTCTGACGAAGAACCCTTTCGTCGAGTTGAGAAGAAGGAAAACGAAAAGTCATTCTTTTGATTGGTTGATGGCTCGGAGCATCGACTCCCCTTGTGATCTTGACGACGCATCGTGCTTTCGAGGGATGCATGATGCTGGTAAGAACTCAAAGTGACCAGATCAAGGACCTTGTTTAAGCTCAAAGAACCGCATTACTCGCGGTTGTGTTCTCGCAAGAAGCCTAATTGTAGACATCTCGTCTTTGAGTGGTCGTGTCGTTCGGACGAACCAGCCACAAAGGATAGTCGCCGCGGTCATTGGTGTTGATGCCAATGAACACAATGAAAGTGGTGTTCAGAGTGAACAAAGACCTGAGTGAACAAGAAATCAATGTAGCAGGCACTTTTATCTCGGAGAGGTCATCGAATCTCCCAGACTTCACATGTCGGACAAACTTACCACACTGTTCACCACTTGACAGTAAACGGAAGCAGAAACTATAGTCATTAACACGCGACCACATCGTCACCAATATGCCACTTTTGCACCGTCTATCCGAAACGGGGAAGTACCTTCGGACGAGGAGGTCAGAAGGTAACCCAACGCAAGCAGATACGAAACCAACACCCGAAAATCAAGGCACAACTAGGGGAGTCACATCGTGGGTAAAGTCCACGGTGTTACCCCTCTTTCTATCATGGTCTCACCCACATCGCAACTACAACCCGGACGAGTGCTTTTTCCCCTTCCCCAAAATCACGTTCCTAATAGACAAGCCGAGAGGCCTCGTGTGCCAGATCTGCCGCGAGACGGAACTCACACTCAAGAGCGCGGCACCGAACAACTCGACCTTGTGCATCATGCCGTGCGGACACGCCGCCTGCTCGGGATGCCTCACCCAGTGGTTCCTCACCAAGTACTCGTGTCCCTTCTGTCGACTCTCGCTGCGGTACCCGCGATGCTTCCACGCGATCCCGCCGCGCCCCCTGACGACGACTTCCATCCACCAGCTGCCCGCCACGCTACCGGACGGTGGCCACGTTCGCGACGGCTGCGAAGCGTGCCTCCGGGCCAAGCTGCTCAAGGAGGCGACACCCAAGCTCCGCGTGGCAGCGAGCTTGTTTCGAGTTGCGAGGAGGCGATATCACGACGCTAGACAGCAGGCGAGCGCGGATGAACTACTCAAGCGGCGCCAGGAGTTCGAGACAATCATCCGAGACGATGTCCATGTGAAGGAGTTCACCACGTGTTTGACAAGCTGGTGAATTGGCCCAACCGGAGATTATCACGCGGGGGATCTAGAACGGGCACGATGGAAGAGGAGGGGGAGGAGGAGGCAAATAGCATAATGGTAGGATAATAGTGGATGCAATACAGCACACATAACAGAAACAACTTTGTTTCTATCCTGAAGCTGTCCCAGCATCGACGATCAGTAAACATGGAGGGTCAGGCGGGCTCGGTTTTGTGCCCAGTGTGGCTGCCGAGCCTCAAATCGACGCCGAACTGTCTCCAACCGCCCGGTCGGGAACAAACGTTGCTCGCAATATGTTCCGCTGATCAGAGCCCATAAAAAAAAATCCCTGGCCAACGATATGGATGTGTCGCAAAGGGAGTGTTCCAATCGAGTGTCGGGAGAATGAAGCCGGGGACGGCGGGTAGATGTGAGTGGCCGCGATAGGGAAAGCGTGTGCAAATCAGAGAAGACGCTGCGGCTCTTGGCCACGAGTTTCGGCGGAGGCGATGGAGGGCTGTTTGGTTGCCTCTTGGTGTTTCACAGCGCAGGTTGTTTGTCGTCGCCGTCGCCGTGTCCGATAGAGTGATCGATCCATGGTGATGTCTAGATCATAGCCGCGGAGAGACACGTGTTGGACCGCGGCTATCTCGAAGAATGGGTTTGCTCATAGTCAAAAGTCCAGCTCTTTGTAGGTTCTGACCCTGCACAAAGAGAATCATCGTGTCTTTGTCCAGCGGTACGAGAAGCGGCAGGCACAAGGTACGTACATTCTAATGGCGCTAAGGCAAGGCCGATGTAATGTGCTTTTGGAGGGTTTGGACGAGAGCTCTCTCCGGCTGAGCTTCTCCTGCTTTTGCTCTGCTTCGTACTCGTAGTGTGACCGTCATGGGCAGTAAGCAAGTTGGAACGCCATCATTTCATGCAAAAGGGAAACTCGGGAGTCTTGTTGCCGCCACCTCGTCCCATGACCGTTTTCCCCCTCCGTCATTTCTCCACCGCCATCAACCTTGGATTGAATTGTGGGAAAGAGGGGTTCAACTGAAATATTGAAACGGCCGGGAAATGCCGTTGCACCTACCTTCTCCGGATTCATTCGCGGCACGAATGAACGTATGGAAGGAGCTACCGAGTACCGATTTCCCAGAAAATAAGGCAGGTTCATTCATTCCACCTTCATTCTGAGGCAGCATCGAAGCGGTCCAGATTTCAGCCCCAAACAGCCACCTCCAAAAAACCCCCCCGGGTGCCCGCTCACTAACACCGTCCATACGTCCGCCTCTGGGGCCGTAGCTGAGCTCGACCAGTCTGCTGGGACGAGGCTGCTAATTGGCTTCGGTGATCATCATCAGTGCGCAGTTGCCCTTTGCCGCATGAGCGCCTCCTGCCTAGGATTCTACGAGGAAGGTGCAAGTGCTCGAGTGCCAAAGTGCCCCCCCAAAACCCCCCCTTCCACCCCGTCCAAAAGGAAGGAGGCGCACAAAGCACACGACGTGGGGCACACCTGCCAATCCCATCCCAATTCCACCCCCAATTCCACCCCCTCCCTGTTTGCTTCAACTTTTCCAAGAGGTTGCCTGCCACTTCTTTCCGACTAACACCACCTAGCACCTCCTCTACTACTCCAGCAGTGAGCACTTCAATTAATCCTGCATGCTCTCTTCGCAATGCAATGGAACCTGCAAGAGTCAACATCCCAGACCCATCCGTGCGCCCATCGCCATTGGCGTCCACCGCCCATTTCCCATCGGCCGAGCCCTCGTCCGCATCGCCCGCAAGGAAACATGATCAAACAACCGAACCAAGTTGACACTGGAATTCTCGAGACTTTCCGCCACGGTCGACCTTCCTCCTCGTCCCCCTCACCCATGAGCTGGTGGCTAGAATCGTCATAGTTTGGCGGCCCCAAACTCTGGCCTATGGCTTGGGCTTGCCCCAATGTGTCCGCCTAGGCTCTCTGCTCATTTGATAACCGCCACATACGACTTACACCACCCCGACCACCCTCCTCAACGGCCGACGTCAAATCGACGACTGTCGTGCATCTCCACTAACCGCCATCCCACCTCGACTACACCGAAATCGACCTGGCCTTGCTTGGGTGTGTAGCACAGGCCATGCCGCGACAGAGGAGCTCTCTTCAGAGCTCGCCATTGTTGGATGCGAAAAAGTCTGCGAAACACTCACTTGCTGAGAGCTGCCTGCAAATCTTTGCCATCCATCCACAACTGCATGCTTGCTCGTCTTGCGCCCCCTACATGTCAGCTCTGGACGGCGCCTTGTAGAAACTCTAACACACCTCCTTCGCATCAGCCACGTCAAGTCTTAAAGCCATGCCTGTGATTTGGGATCTCGGTCGACTGCTCTGGCACCAGCCTCTGGTTTCCTCAATCTCACCGCGGCCCTTGATTTTAGCTCGCGCTGCTTTTTTTGGGCAGTGGGAGTCGAGATGGCCCGGCTACAAGGGAAATCACAGGCTCGTAGCTCGTAGCCAGACCGAGACCCGGCAGTGTCTATCTACAGACACACCCACCCAACCCAACCCACACGCGACTTCTCAAACACACGCACACCTTCGCCTCCTCATCGCGATTTACGACCCGGCAAGCGGTGAAGTGCCGGGCGGCTTGCTCGACCTCGAAGTCTTCCTCCTAACGCCTTGGGTGGCACCTTTGCCCCCGTCCGTGGCTTGGGAACGATGGCCGATCGCCTCCCATCGGCTGGGTCCAGCGCCAGGGTCTTCTTACGTTGCTTTTGGGACGGACACTTGCAGATTCGACATGCCGAATAATAGCACCGGGCTGGTCTGAATGGTTCAAGAACTAAGAGCATCCCCGCCTGCCGTCCAGCTCTGATGGTGCCGGCAGGCCCCTTCCCCTTCCTTACCACCTTGCCGGCCCTTCTTTCTTGGAGATGGAGGGCGAATGCATCATAATGGACCTTAGTTTTTTGCCCCAAGGTCTCCGTTACATACAATAAGCCAGCTCCGGTTGTATCTCTTTTCGCCATCTCCCACGAGTCGACGTTTTGGCCGCGGTTGTGGCTCTCTCAAGAATAGGCTATAGCCCAGCTCCTCGTGGGTTTTGTTCTTGGTCTCTCACCAGCTGCTCCATATGCTGCTACTGGAGGTCACTGCCGGCCCGCTATATACAATAAAAGGTAAGGCGCTTCACCTCGTCCACATCTCATTCGGTATTTCCAACACAGCTCCCAGCCCCAGCTTCTCACGCGCATTCATCGGCCGTTCGTGCTAACCGACAACAAGGGTCCCTATCTGGACCATCCTGAAATCCCCAAACTCTGTCCCACCAGTTCCGACCTGGCTGCTGGCCTAGATGCCCTCAACTGCCCCTGCACCTCTGGGATTCGCTCTGGCAAGTCAAATAACGTCTAAATGTCACAGAAAGCAAAGGATGTATGTGGCCCACCCTATCCGCCCCTCCTCTGTCACCCCCCTTTTCTCAACCCCTGTTGCTAATATCAGGATTTTCTTCAACTGTAGACAAAGAATCTTGAGCGAGTGAGGGACAACCAACGGAGGTCCAGAGCCCGAAGGAGGGAACATCTCATTGAGCTCGAGCACAGGATTCGCATCTACGAGCTCCAGGGCATCGAGGCCTCGGCAGAGGTCCAGCAAGCTGCCCGGAGGGTTGATGAGGAGAACAGAAGGGTCACCGAGGAGAACAGGCAGCTGCGTGGTCTGCTCAGCCGGCATGGTTTCAGTGATGATTACATCCTGAGCTGCCTTCACTCGGGGGCCTCGACGCAGGCTGAGCATGGCCAGATATCGCAGTTCCTGTCAGGGACGCCCGGCGAAGCATCACAGACGCTCCAGCAGACCATGGCACCGCGAAGACCCGCATCGTTCGACCACGGAGTGCCCTATCCGATCCCACCGCAGGAGGCGCGGCAATCGTCCTTGGGCACGATACCGGTAACATCAGGCGGCTCCATGTGGCCACCAGCACAGCCAGTTCGCCCAGGCCACGGCTTCTCGCGCCCTCTACCGTCTAATGCCCATCTATCGCCCGCGGCAACGCTGCCCTCCAACAATGCGCTTGCGTCGAGTGCCCTGCCATCCAACATCCCCTCCATGGCGCGACCGACGATCCCCTCCCAGATCCATTCTCAAGCATACCCAACTTCCGTGTTTCCCCAGCCTCAGATGTCGAGACGGGACAGTTATCAGCAGCCTCAAGTTCCCGTGTCGTTGATCGAGGACCCCAGGAGACACAGTTACACGATACCCTCGATACCCGAAGACAACTCTTCAGCCCTGAACTACGCCATCTCCTTGCAACCATTTCAACACCCCGCCGCGCCAGATCCAGGTAGCTTGGGCCCAAGTCCCGACTCCGGGCCCCCAGCACCTTGCTGACAGGTAGAGGAGGCTGTGGAGGACTGGGACACGGTGTGTTGGGACCTCGCGATCCAACTCACACGTGTGCATGATGTCGAAAATCGGCCAAGAAGCTTCGAGCAGACCATGCCACGTGCGGTAGAGATCGAATGAAGGCCTGGACTGACTTCCACAGAGCCTCCCAAGCGAACCAAGCGTCGAACCTGACAACAAGGCACGAACAAGGAGACCCCCCTTTGAATGAACATGAGCATTTTGACGAGAGCCTTTGGTTTTCGTTGATATGTTGAGTTCATCAAACGGAGAGGGACGATTCGCGAGAACGTTCACACACGGCCGACGCGACAAAGAATCACAAGTGTACTTGTTCGAATTACAAGGTTGATCTGGAGGCAAGACGCGGGCCCCAAGCGCCCTTTGTGTGCTGGAGTTGAAGATGGGGGAACGCCTAAACCATTGTTTAGAGCAAATTGTTAAGATGAGTAATGCCAAGTGCTTTGTTCAATGAGTCGGAACTCGATGAGAACTTATGAACACTATGACAGACAACGAAGTGGTGCAACCCAGCGCTGTGTGCCTGGGATATAAATATTATACGATGAACCGATGTGCAAGAGAATATGTGATGGTTGAACATTACGCAGTACAGATATCCAAGCAAGCATACTCCTCAACGTAGCCATGTCGCGATACGGGCTTCGATCCAAGGGCAAGGAGGTGGTGCACACGGATCTAGAAGCTGCCAACGCCAACAAGCCACCACGACGAAGACGAGCACGAGCACAAGAGTCAACAGAGTCTGCTCAAGGATCTGCCCAGGAGACTTCGCAAGAGACTGTGCAAGAGCTAACACAACAGTCAACACAACAGTCAACACAACAGTCAACACAACAGTCAACACAACAGTCAACACAACAGTCAACACAACAGTCAACACAACAGTCAACACAAGAGCCAGCACAAGAGCCCAGCAAAGAGCATGAGCAAGAGTCCGAACAAGGACAGGACAAAGGGAAAACAAAGAAGCGTGAACGAAGCGCCTCACCTGACTCTACCCAAGGGCCGCCCAAAGGAAAGCGAGCGAAGAGGAAGAGGAACCCTCCTCGACCTAAGCGCAAGCGAAGGGACGCGGGCGCTGACGACGAGGACGATGATTCCAAGAAGAAGAAGGCCCGTAAGAGTCCGCCTGTCCAATCTGAAGAGCCCTTGGTCGAAGAGCCCCCGGTTGAAGAGGCTCCAGTTGAGGAGCCCCCCGTCGAGGAGCCCCCTGCCAAGGAACCTGTGATTGAGGAGCCTCCGGTCGAGGAGCCCCCGGTTGAGGAACCTACAGTCGGGGAACCTCCAGTCGAGGAGCCCCTGGTCGAAGTGCCCACGGTTGAGGAGCCTCCGGTCGAGGAGCCTCCGGTTGAAGAGCCCGTTCATCAAGAGTCCGCCCAGCGAGAGACTTTGGACGAAGAGCCCGTCGACGACGATGAAGAATCCACACAAGAAATCCCCCCGTACGAACAGCGCGAAATCGAAGCATATCTCAACCAACTGAGCTCGGCCGAATCTACGGAATCTATCTCCTCGGACGAAGAGCGCGACAACGCAGCATTCATCAACGACCTGTACGGAACACAATCATTCACGTACGACAATGCCATCCCCGAAACGCCCGAGCAGCGAGGCCGCCCGCTTCGACGCCCCGGACCAGACTTGGAAATCTTGGTGTCGCCCCAATTCCCTCATTACCACATGGTCACTCTGGAGCCGGCCTCGTCGGGGACGCCTTCGCCCGGGAGGAGAACGGAATCGAACCTGCGCATCCCCCTCCCGTCCGACTATCGGAGTCTCAGCCCCGCGTGGGGTCCCTGGCAAGGCTTCAGGTCGAACGGGGGTTTCTCTAGGCGCTTGGAGTACGTGACGTCTTCGGTGTGCTCTTCTCCTCGCCGGGTGTTGTCTAGTTCCAGTTCTAGCGAGAGCGAGAGCGATGAAGACGAGGTCCAAGAGGCCGAGGAGGAGAGCAACGACGAGGACAATGACGCCGACGATGAGGATGACGATGAGGATGACGATGTCCCGGAGACGACTCAGTTCCCCGTCGAAAACCCAGAGCTCGAAGCCGCGGTCGAACACGCCCTCTCCGAGGACACTTCCACCGACGACGAGCCTCTACCTGGCTTTAGGCGACCTAGTGTTCTCGGAGACGATGATCCTAGCAGCAGCAACTCGGACGGCAAGGGCTCCGGCCATGGTTCGAACGAGGGGGGTTCTGGGTGGCTCACCGTGGATGAGATTGAGCGGGATCAGTTTGACGATTTTGAAGGGGATGAGGTTGATGAGTTTGAGGGGGGCGAGGTTGACGAGATTGAAGAGGGGGAGTATGATGAGATGGAAAGGGACGAGTATGACGAGTTTGAAGGCTCATCTGAAGAAGAAGGGGACCAGGAAGCCGGAGAGGATGCCGCAGATGTCGAGGATGTCGAGGATGTTAAAGATGTCAAAGATGCCGAAGAGGACAAGGAAGTCGAGCCCGCTGGCAAAGACGTCGTCATCGAAGACGACGCTGAGGCTTCTGGCGACGAAGCCGCTGATGAAGACGTCCTAGTCATCGAAGACGACGCCGAGGTTTCTGGCGACTGGGCTGAACTTTTTGGCGACGACAATGAGCGTCCTGATGATAGCGCTGGGGATATCGAACACGACCAAGCCTATGACCAGACGGCCGCAACTCACGACTCCTCCCTCTGGATGCGCGTGCCCTCGTCATCCGAACGCGACTACGATGAAAGCTACGACTACGACTACGAGGAGGGCCCCGAAGACGGAGGAGTCGATCCCCAAGAAGTGATCGATCTCGACGTGGCAGTCGATCCTCAAGAAGTGATCGATCTCGACGTAGCAGCCGATCCCGAAGAAGCAGCCGAGTCCGAAGAAGAAGCACTCGACCCCATCTCCCGCGCCGCCCAATTCCTCACCGTCATCCGATCCGCGTCCTCCCTCATCGCCGCCAACCAGCGCCCAGACGCCGCAGTGGCAAGAGTCATCCTCGACCAGCTCCGCGTCGCCGTCAGCAAAGTCTACGAGATGGGGCACGACGAAGCCTTTGCCGAGGCCGTCCGCGAGGCCGTCGCCGAGGCCGCCGCCGCCGGGATCGACGAGGAGCCCATCGACGAGGCCTTTTGGTTCAACCTCACTGCTATGCAGGAGCTGTGGAGGCAGTTGAGCGCCATTGTCCGATGGGAGCCGCAGACGGGGCTGGAGCCTTGGTTGATGGAGAAGGAGAATGAGGATGACGATGATGTGTATGCCGTGTAAGGTTATGAATGGGCTTGGTTGGTTGTTCTCGGGTCACGATCGGTATGATAGAGAGGAGGAGGGAGGACTTAGGAGAAAGGGGGAAGTCAAAAGGTTGAATGATTTTGGGTATAAAAAGCGCAGCATGTAATAGACACTGAAAAAACTTCCAAGAACCGAGACGCATAGTCGCACTTGAGATGCTTCGTTTAAAAACTCCCAACTTTATCCCGTAACCCAAGCCGTGAGCGTAAAAAGCAAGCAAGCAAACCCGTGATGCAAAACCCCCATTTCCATCCTGGCTCGTCCTCAACAAAACAAGACGTCGTCAAGTCGAGATGCCCCTCACAAAAAGTAGTCGGCCACGGGCTTCTTTGCCGGCATACCCCGAGAATCCTGCGGCGCGGCCTGAAAGACGCGATACCTGCGCGCCGGACCGCTCCGAGGCCCTCCGTCGCCCTCCATCATGACTCCTCCGGTGCTTCGGTTGACGTCCCCGTTGCTCCGCGCGAACATGCCCGTGCCCGACTCGTCCTCGGAGAGCTCCAGCACGGCGGCCACGTTGCCGCAGCGGTAGCAGTAGTTTGGCGCCGACCACACTGTCACGATGGATGTGTCAAACATCTCCTTGAATCCCTCCATGACGAGCTGGTGGGCGCGAGCGATGAGGCTCAGGTCGTTGCGGTGGTTGAAGACCTTGACGATATCGGCGCCGAAGAGGAAGCCGGCACCGCGCGGCGAGAGGCCCCAGCCGTCGATCTCGTCCGGGTCGGACCAGAGGAGATCGCACATGGCGCCCTCGTGCGGCACTTCCTGCTTGCGATCTATAAGTCTAATCTTGTCGACCGTGTCGACGAGGGGACTGAGGCCTCCGTGGACGCACAGCACCGCGCCCGCCGGGTTCCCGACCGAGCCGCCGCTGGAGCCCGACGCCCCCGATCCCGGCGGCCCCGTCTTCTCGCCGCCCGCCACGGGGCTCGACACCGAGTCCTGCACGCTGCCGGGGTGCTGCCGACGTCGGGGGAACCGGCTCATGATGGATCCGTTCTGGTCGCACACCTCGATCTCCGTCTCCTCGTCGACCGGCTCGGCGCCCTTGGACAGCGTGTTGGAGGCGCCCAGGACGATGGCTCCGAGCGCGAGGTAGTCGAAGACGTCGCAGCAGTACCGCCATACGTTTGCGCTGCCGTATTTCCGCAAACACTCGTCGTAGAACCCGTAGACTGTCGTGATCTGCCGCGATTCGTGGTTGCCTCGGATGAGCGTCATCCGATCGGGGTATCGAACTTTGAGACAGAGGAGGAGGAGGAATGACTCTAGCGAGTAGAATCCACGGTCGACAAAATCGCCTGTAAAGCACATGAGCCGAGGCAGCGTACGAGCGCAAGAGCCCTTTGCGACATACCCATGAAGAGATAGTTTGTGTCTGGAACATCGCCGCCCACTCTGAAAAGCTCCATCAAGTCGTGGAACTGGCCGTGAATATCACCACATATCGTAACAGGCGCCGAAACCGTCACGACGTTGCCTTCCTCGATCAACAGCTCTCGCGCCCGGTGGCAGAGCTCGCGAACCTGGGCCTCGGGGATCGGACGGCATGCGCGGAGCTGCGCAATCGCTCTGCGGTCGGGCGTTAGCTGGGAATCGAGGCCGAGAATGGGCGGGCTGTGGTTGTGGCTCACTGGTCGAGGTCGCTCATGGCGGGAGGGCAGAGAGCTTCTGCACGTCAAGTGCTAAATGATTTCCGATGGCGAAATGACGGACTATAACATCCCGTAGTATGCGATCTCGTGTATGGCGAAACGGGGAGCGAAAGAGGCGCGAGACAAACTGACCAACACTCGGAGTTGAAAAATCAAAAGCTGCATCGCGACTTCGCGACCTCGCACCAGCAATCATCAGAACTTATCGCCCCCAAAAAGGTACGTACCGTGGGGCAGGTCCAGCAGCCTGGTGGGGACTCCAACTGGCATGCAAGGGTTAGCGGAAATACATGGCGCCGGTGCCGCCGAATCCTTGTCGGCAAGCCATTAGCCAATCGGAGATGAGGAAAACAATCATGCAGCTCCAAGTCTCCAGAGTGGTGAGCTGCTTTCGCGAATTCAAGCCCCGGGCCCACGGAACACCAGCAAATCCCTCGACGACGTCAACCCGGCCCGTACGCCTCGGGAGGACGATGCCACGCTTATAATGTGAGCTCAATGGCATTCGAAACCCATTGGATTGGTCACTGACGCCCAATTGAGACTACTAGAGCCTGCCGAACACCCGCAACATCCTCCCCCCCCTCGACAAGTGGGATCATGCCACCACTCCTACACCCGAAGTCGCGGATGACTTCGTCGCTCTTCGCCACGACGGTCGCCGCTTGTTTCTTCGTCGTCACGCTCCCTCACCTCCTCCCATGCCCTGTACCGCGGGCCCGATTCGCCGACGGCGAGATCATGGTGGATGAGAACGGCCGACGGATGCGATGGAAGCGCAAGGACACCAGCCCCGAAGTGAAGGACGGAATCGTGCAGTTCGACGGCACCACGCCGGAAGATATTGAGCGGGCGAAGCTCAGGGTCGAAAAGCGAGAGTGTCCGGTGCCCAAGCCTGGGGGCATGCTGGGAGAGTGGTTGGGTTTCCACAAGAGCGACAGCGAACACGGCCGGTAGGTGGCACGAACGATACCCCGATGCCAATTGCACATCCGAGCACACGAAGCCAATACAAGCTTCGAATTACCACATGGAGATTGGTGTTGGCAAGCACATGAGCCCCGTTGCTCGGTCGGTATCCGTCGAATGGACGTGTTGGACGATCTGGCCCAACATCCGATTGGGACTGTGGATGTTATCACGGTGATGATGCATCGGTTGCCCGAGATGATACAAACACAAGAAACGATACGGTCGGAAGAAGTTGAGCGCCATCAGGTGGAGGCGTGAGCCAGAGCACCGCTGGCAAGAGCCTCGAGGTCGACACCCTGTTGGGAACAATGTGTTCGATACTATACATAGCTTATATTCGTAGGCAAGGCCTGAATTGACAGTAACGTGAAAGATAATCGTCGTATGTCATCCCGAATTTGGGCCTCGTGGTGTTACAATTCCTAGCATCTACCAGGAGTAGGACCTCTCGGCAGTAAACCGCTGTATGGGACTTTGATGGTTGTAAGGAAAGATGCGCTTCTAAATCAAGGCCTACAGCGACTTCCGAAGATTTGGAGACTGGGTGATGTACGTTCCATCGCCAAGTTCCACTGTTTAAGTTGGGTGCTTGTTTCAAGGAAATGCGATGACATCGGGGAGTGACATTCGAGGAGTCTTGGCTCTAAATTTTCCAACCCCTTGTCAGGACCACGCTCCCTTGACGATTGGCAAGGGTGCGGGGCATTAGTTGGAGTGGCTACGAATACAATTAGAAGTGATGCGAGACATGATTTTTCGCGGTTGTGATTTTTCTTAATTGCATTCCAGTTGATGGATGGACAAGCAGTTGTGAAGGTGAGGTGTTAGAGCAGCTGCATGGTGGGATTTCAGATAAGCAAGCTAATAAATGACCCAAGTTTTACGGTAAGAAGCAGTCATTTCGGAGAGTGGAGTCGTACGAGGCAGCTCGCGTGATGTCGATTCGTCCCGCGTGCATCGACGGGAAGCGCTGTTCGTGGGAGCCTGCAGGTTTGGTGGTTGCTGTGGAAAAGACGTGAACCTAACTTGCATCGTGAGGTGGGCGATGACGGGTGCAGGCTGCCATGAGGTACCTGCTGCGTCTTTGGGACAAATATTCTTGGTAGGTACTTAGGTATAGTAACTTAGGCGAACGGGAATGCATTCTTGAATCCCTCCGACCATCCCTCGACATGATCCCATCCCGTCCGTCTTATCCACGTCAAAGCACCTCACTTTAAGCTTACTCGCCCGAGCGAGTCTGGGACAAAGTGACTTCCAAGTCCCATGAATCCAGACCCCCCGTCGTTATCGCTCTTTGGAGGCGGTTGACGCGGGCGGTTGACGGGGAGCGCACTGGCCACATAGCCAGTAAAAGCCACCCCGAAAGTTGGCGCCCCAGAAACCAAGTGATTGTTCCACCATTGTTCGTTCGAGTGACGGGAGCCCATCTCAACGAGTTGCACTTTTTAGCCGCCGCGCTGCGTTGCTGCTCTTTTGCTCGCCGCCCGTGCTTCCTCCCCTCCTTCACTGCCGAAATCTTCGTGTCTTTTTTTGTTCTCCCTTTCTGCCCAGAGTGATTCGCATGCCCGCGTGCGCCTGTCGTGGTGCTCGCCGTGCCGACTTTGTCCCCTTTGCAATGCGAGCGTGTCCCGACTACTATGCTTCAACATCTCACTCGCCGGCTCCGACAGATTGAATCAGCCTCGACTTCTCCCCCCGACTCCCGATAGAGCCGCGGCCTCCCAAAGGCCATGACTTCCCCCTCTCCCCCGAGAAACAGAGACTCGCCCGCCACGAATGCTACGCAATATTCTGTGAGGACAGGAAGCTCCTCGGGCCACAGCAGAGCTGCCCGCCTGCGACCCCCGAGATCCCTTCCACGTAGGTGCCGTTTTCTGTGTGCGCTTGCGCCCGAGCTGCATCCGTCTGACTGACCTTGTCGCAGCCTGGATCGATTCTTATGACGAGAAGTACGGCTCCGTGAGCGACGACCAGCTCCGTCTTTTGAGCCCTCCCCACCGAACCGTTCAACCTCAACACAACTCCTCCCCGAGCGACCCGCAACGCCGCGTCTCCGTCGATGGCTTCGTAGAGCTGGACGACCCCCTGCATGGTCAGGAGGGAAAGAGAGGACGGATTCCTCATGTTCTTCGATATGGGCGCGCATCGATGCGCGGCAGGAAATGGGACCATCTACGGTCGGCAGAACCCGTCATCGTCTCGGGGTTCAGCCCCCTGGTCAAGTCGACGGAACCTACCGTGGCCTGGCACGACTTCGTCCAGTCTTCGTCCTACGGACACATGCCGCACGAGAACTCGACCGTGGTGGATTACGAAGCCATGACCCAGCTTCAGCCGAACTTTGCCAACCCGGCTATGCAGCCGTACAGCGTCCTGGATTCGAAAACGCCACGGAGGAAGCGCGCCTTGGCGGTCACGCCTTACAAACGGCTATGGTACATGATGATTCGACATTATCTCGCGCCGCTGCTGTTTCGACTTAGCGTCATGGTTACGTCGATTCTGGCCCTCGGAATAGCTGCGCGGATCCACAAGATCGAGGACGTTGACGCCGAGGACACTGCTGAGGAGACACAATCCATCGTTGCCGTGGCGGTGGACTGCGTGGCGATTCCGTACCTGGGGTACATGATTTGGGACGAATACACAGGCAAACCATTGGGCCTGCGGTCGGTGGTTTCCAAGATCTCGCTGATCTTGCTGGACCTCTTCTTTATCATCTTCAAGTCGGCGAGCACGGCGCTCGCCTTCGAGAGCTTGGTCTATCACAACTTGGCTCACGCGGCGGTACGAGACCTCTCCAAGGCGCTGGCGGCCTTTATGTTGTTGGGCTTGATCCTCTGGACCATGAACTTTGCCGTCAACATCTTTAGAACGGTAGAGCGGCTGGGAGGCGGCGAGGACGATCTGGTGCATGGATAGGAAAAGGTGCGATCACGCTGGGCCAAGGGCAAGGAGATGGAGATGGAACTGGAACGTTTGGCATAATACCCCTCCCAATTCTGCAGGGAGCGTGTTTTTTTTTTTTTGTTTTGGTCTGTTTTTTTTTGTAGGATTTGGGGTCTTTGTGTTGGTTGACATGAGCCCTTGACACGACATGCACTGAGCGTGTACCTCGTTCTTTGTAACAACTTTTACTATCAGTCTCATAAGGTAATGAAATAGAGGAATGGGCCACGAAAACGTGGAATCATCATGAAAAGAAGGATAACATCGAGGTGTGTGTTGCGAAGATGACGTAGAAGGTAACTATGAATGGATTCGAGACTGGAGAGCCCAGATCTAGGTCGGGACCCCGTTATCAATCGATGGTGGGAAACAAACGTGGGGCTGATTGATGACAGGCCCTTGTGAGTGGCACCTGGCGTGATGGAGTTGCTCAGAACGATGGATTCAGGAAGGGTTTGAGTATACATACTACGTAGGTCAGGTGGTGGTGAATCAACCGAGACGGGTATGTGGTCCATAGAACAAGGTGAATAATGGCAATGGTTTTTCCAAGTCAAGTCTTTTTCGCAAATGGCCAGAACCTTGAGGTGCCAGGCTTCTTGGTGGGCAGCTTTCTGAAGGGTGCGGGCGGTGGCGAGCGGCAGATGGCGGACCTAGGCCGCTTTGGCCAGCATCAGGTAATAACGAGAGGTCCCCTCCGCGTCGAAGGGAATCAGCTTCGATTCGACCTCGACTGCCTGATTCACCTTCCAAACACGCCTGCACGTACGGTTCTGTTTATCCCCCTCGTCCCTTGCCTTCCATTATTCCCTTTTGTTCGAGGATTCAGCCGGCCGGCCTGGTGTACAAAGTACGCGTTGGTCGAATTATTTATCAAAGTGTTTGTTCTCCCGTTCGTGCCTCCCTTGCCAGCTTCTCAAGACGCCCGGTCACCCACCCACGTACCCCCCAGCCCTACCGCCAAACCTCGTGCTCTCTCTCTCTCTTCTCGAGTCACACAACGACCGACCACCGTCTCGACGCAGCCCTCCATCGAGCCTCCCTCGCCCTCGCCCGCTTGCCCATTCGAGCCCCCTCTTTTGGACTACAGGCTGCGCCTGCATTTTTAACCACACGGCCGACGAGACAAACCGTACGAGAGCCGTACACTGACGACATTTACTACCGCGACACCACCACCCCTCGATCGCAACCCCACCTCGCATCGCTACCGTCGAGCCGCCTGTTTACCTTTCTCTCTCCCGCCGACGACGACGGAGAAAGCAACCATGGCAGCCAGGATGGCTCCTCCGAACCAGATGCTCGCGATGCCGAATCGGGAGGATATCGGAGCTACGTGAGTCCTTCCGCAGCCGCGCGCCCGCCTTGCCCGCCCTGCCCAAATGCCCGCCCTCGCCGCCATTGCTGACCGTTTTTGTAGATGGGCCTTTATCCAGACCGGCATCTCGCGTATTATGAATGACCTTGACCAGGGCATTGGCATGAACATGTACATGGGCGTCTACACGTAAGTCGTTTTGCACCCTCGCATTCGTCTGGGGATGCCTGCTAATCATATCATATCCAGCGCGGTTCACAACTTCTGCACGTCACAAAAGGCTGTTGGCATGGGCAGCGGCCCTGCGATGCATTCCAACCATAGAGGGGGTTAGTTTGTCCGCCCTAGCCTTGTCCGATTCTTATGCTGACAACGTCCCAGCCCATCTTCTCGGGGAAGAGCTCTACAACAAGCTGATCGATTACCTCAAGCAGCATCTTGAGGATCTCGTGACCCAGTCCAAGGCCCACGCCGACGAGGCCCTTCTCTCCTTCTACATCAAAGAATGGGGCCGTTATACCCTCGCAGCCAAGTACATTCACCACCTCTTCCGATATCTCAACCGTCACTGGGTCAAGAGGGAGATTGACGAGGGCAAGAAGAACATCTACGATGTTTACACCTTGCATCTGGTGCAATGGCGACGTGTCCTCTTCGAGCAAGTATCGACCAAGGTTATGGACGCTGTGCTGAAGCTGGTCGAGAAGCAGCGAAACGGCGAGACCATTGAGCACAGCCAGATAAAGCAGGTTGTCGATTCATTCGTCTCCCTTGGCTTGGACGAAGCCGATCCTTCCAAATCCACCCTCGACGTCTATCGATTCCACTTCGAGCGACCCTTCCTCGCCGCGACCAAGGACTTCTATCTCGCCGAATCTAAGCAATTCGTGGCAGAGAACAGCGTCGTCGAGTACATGAAGAAGGCCGAGACCCGCTTGGCCGAGGAAGAGGAGCGCGTGAACATGTACCTCCACCAGGACATTGCCATACCTCTCAAGAAGACGTGTAACCAAGCCCTCATTGCCGACCACTCGAGTCTGCTACGCGATGAATTCCAAGTGCTGCTCGACAATGACCGGGAGGAAGACATGGCTAGGATGTATAATCTCCTGTCTCGAATCCCCGACGGCCTAGAGCCCCTTCGATCACGTTTCGAGACACACGTCAGAAAGGCGGGCCTCGCCGCGGTACAGAAGGTCAACTCCTCCGAGGGCGACAAGCTCGAGCCCAAGGTTTACGTGGATGCCTTGCTTGAGATTCACACACAGTACCAAGGCCTCGTGAAGCGGGCGTTCAACGACGAGCCCGAGTTCACTCGTTCACTGGACAACGCTTGCAGGGAGTTCGTAAACAGAAACGAGGTGTGCAAGGCCGGGTCCAACAAGTCGCCCGAGCTCGTGGCCAAGTACGTTGACGTGCTGCTCCGAAAGAGCAGTACGAGCATCGAAGAGGCCGAGCTGGAGCGCACGCTCACCCAGATCATGACCGTCTTCAAGTACATCGAGGACAAGGATGTCTTCCAGAAGTTCTATTCGCGAATGCTGGCACGACGTCTGGTCCAAGCCCACTCTTCGTCCGACGATGCCGAGACGAGCATGATCAGCAAGCTCAAGGAGGCGTGCGGTTTCGAGTACACCAACAAGCTCCAGCGCATGTTCCAGGACATGCAAATCTCCAAGGATCTGAACAAGGAGTTCCGCGATCACTTGGAGGGAGTTGAGTACACCAAGCAAGTCGACTCCCACTTCTCCATCCTGGGTACGGGTTTCTGGCCCCTGCAAGCGCCCGTGACCGACTTCAACCCTCCAACGGAGATTGCCTCCGAGATTGAGCGCTTCACTCGTTTCTACAAGCACAAGCACGACGGCCGCAAGCTTACGTGGATGTGGCATCTGTGCAAGGGCGAGATCAAGGCTGGCTACTGCAAGAACAGCAAGACTCCGTACACGTTCCAAGTTTCCATTTATCAGATGGCTATTCTCCTTCTGTTCAACGAGAAGGACACGTACACGTACGAGGACATGCTCAGCGCGACTCAGTTGAGCCCCGAAGTGCTAGACCAGGCCCTGGCGGTGCCTCTCAAGGCCAAGATCATCACCATTAAGGATGGTGGAAAGCCCGCCCCTGGCAAGACCTTTACCCTCAACTACGAGTTCCGAAGCAAGAAGATTCGTGTGAACCTCAACCTTGGCGGAGTTAAGGAAGCGAAGCAAGAAGAGGCGGAGACGAACAAGACCATCGAGGAGGACCGAAAGCTGGTCCTTCAGGTACGTACCCATGCCACGGGTCCATTCTTTACTAACTGTTTCCTAGTCTGCCATTGTGCGAATCATGAAGGCCCGCAAGAAGATGAAGCACACGCAGCTGGTCAGCGAGACGATAAACCAGATCCGCTCTCGGTTTGTGCCCAAGGTCAGCGACATCAAGAAGTGCATCGAGATTCTCCTCGACAAGGAGTATCTCGAACGTCTCGAAGACGACGAGCTGGGTTACCTCGCGTAAAGGCCCCCCCTTTGATGACAGTTTCTCGAGTTGGCCGCCATGGCATAGGTAGGGGAGCGGTTCCATTTGCATTCAATTTGCGGGCGAAGAGCTGCGGCGGCAGCGGAGAAGGGATAGGCTTTACTACTAGATGGTCGGCATGGTTCTACGCAACATGATGATGAGATTCTCTCTCTCCTTGCTCGTCATCCCTCTCTCTCCCTTGAACTATCCCTCCCCCCCTTTTCTAATTGATGATTTTTTTTCCCCCGTTTCTTCATGAGGACGGTTCTTGACCAGGAGGGGAGGGGGAAAGGGTTAAACTGGGAAACGGGACGCATGGGGCTTGTGGGAGCAACAGCGGGGAAGAAAGACAGCGCACGTAAAAGCTTGGGAGAAACACGGCATTGGGAAGATATTATCATACACTGCATCGACATACGGGAACAGACCTGTTTTTTTTTTTTAGATGGAAGCATGCTAAATGAAATGTGAAATGTCTTGTAACAATCAGTTGAGGCTTCAAAATGAGTTGTGAAATAGTTAGGTGTCATGTACAACTTTCAAGTGAAGGCATCAAATTGTGTTCAATATGCGTAAACTAATCCATGTACGAGTGAGTGACCATGTCGCTGTTTCCCCCCTGCCTGCCGTCTATCTAACCCTAACCCTCGATACGAAGCATAATGGTGGTAGGTCCCTTATTACAAATGCTGTTTTCCTTTCTTTCATTTTTGTTTTCCAAAGACTTGTTCAGATTCTCTCTTCTCGTCTTCGTCTCCGTCTTCGTCTCGTCCTCGCGTGTCAAAGCTGAAACAATAAGTAAGGTAGTAAGTAAGTAATGGTGGTGGCATGGTATCATCATCAATCCCTTTCATTCCGTCGTCCCCCCCTTTAGTTTCTTGGTCCTTCATTCAACGGGCTTACTCCGCGTGCCCACGACGTCTTCGGTGCGGAACCCGTCGTCCTTGGCATCTACGACGCCGTTCTTGTGCAGCCCCGTATCGTCATCGTCGTCATCCCCAATCTTCTTGGAGCGCGTGCCCGTGGCCGGCCTGCCGGGCGACTCGCTCACGCCCGACAGGATGCTCTCGCTAAAGCTGACGCCCGTGGTGGGCCTGCTGCTGGTGGTCGCGTTGTCCGACGATGCGGAGCGGGATTCGGGCGGGCTGATGATCTGGTAGTCGTTGTCGATGGGGCTCGTGGACCGAGGCGTCTCGTTGGACTTTTCCGACTTTGGCGTCGACTTGCGACCCCAGCCGGCGCCCCAACCGCCGGTGCGACGCTTCTCGCCCGCCCACGCGGCCCAGCTGGACATGTAGGCTCCGGCTCTGGCTCCCGCCGTCTGTACCGACTGCTGAGCCTTGCCCACGTCTACGCCGTAGCCGGGGCCGCCGGAGTGGTTCTGGGGTTGCTTCTCGCTGGGTGGCGCGTTGGCCTGCGCGATGCGGGCCTCTTCGGCGCGACGGCGCTGAGCCTCGCGGAGGGCCTCCATGTCGGCGTAGAGCTTGTTGAGCACTGACGAGGCCTTGTCCCGACCGGCGGCAAGGTTGCGGCCGAGCACCTCGCGCCCCTGGGCGAAGCGCTCGTCGAGGTGAAGCTCCTTGACCTGCTCGGCGATGCGGCGCTGAACGTCATCCACGGTCAAGCCGCCCGCGCATGGATGTCGAGGGTCGACAATGTCAAACACGTGCGAGTCGGTGTTTGCGTTCCACATGCGGTAGTTCTCGGTGCGTTTCCACGCTTCCACCCAGTCGTGTCCGAAGTCGACGATTGGGTCACCGTCGATTTCTGGCAGGATGGACTTGGTCGGATTGGAGGCGAGGTAGTTGTGATATTTGACCGAGGAGATGAGGGCGAGTATGTACTCCTCGAACTGGAGCCTGATAAACTCCTCGCTTCCGACATACTTGAGTGTCTTGGGTCGGCTCGGGTTGGCCTCGTCCCAAGTCTCGTTGATCTCGTGCGTAAGGTAGTCAATCCACCTTCGGTCGGCCACGGTCAGAGTCAAGGCAGACCGCAACGATGGGGATGTGATGTTGATCGTGTCCTCGTCGAGGTTGATGAGGATATCGCTGTAACGGTCCTTCTGTTGGAGGAGGAGAGAGTTTGTGCTTCCCACTATGTACGATTTGGTTCCGAAGTCGGCCAGTATGTCAAGTTGTTGAAGCGGCGTGTAGGGGCCGTACAAGCTTCCCTGTAGATTGTCAGACATTCCTGAACGAAGTGCCATTTCAGATGCAGGGTAAGTACCTTGCCAAAGATCTGGAGAGGCATGCCCATGTAAGATAGGAGCGAGTTGCGATCACTAGTGCGCAAGCTCGTCGATCTTGAGAGGGTCTTCTCGTAATTGTTCAACTCGGGGTCGGCGCAGTCTTGCAGGTTGCGGATGAGGCCGGGTATCAAAGACAAAAGGGAAAATTGCATCATGCACAACCGATCACACCTGGAGCCGAAGAAGAGCATCTACGACACCATCAGTACAAACCTCGACGACTCGGGCGTTGGGTTGATTAGCTCACCTTTGGCTGGAGAAGGCAACACTTCAACAAGACCAGCGTCTGCCACTTGAACTCGTGGATGAGCTCCCGCAAGCTCATGCCGAGATACTGGTCCTGCTCCCCCTGGTCGTTGAGCAGACCCCTCTTCTTCTCGTCGGCCAAGCTCTCCTGGAAGCGGCGCAAGATGTCGACGTCGGTGAATTCTCGCTGGGCAAACCAGGCCTGGGTGACTACACTGAGGCGCTGGCGCAGCATGCCAAAGGATTGGGGACTGTCGGCGATGACGACGACGGCTTTCTGGACGGTCGAGCGGGTGACGTCTGCGGGACGGTTTATCAGGCGGGAGGAGTCCAATTGTCGAGTGCACGAGATTCCGAACAGCGACGTCGCGGCGCTGGTGTCTGTTTCGGGCCGGAGGAGGGTAAAGTAGGAGAAGTCCTCTTCGGAGCTTTGGAATCTATGATGAGCACACGCCACGATACTCGAGGACTCCGAGGGAAGTCCAAAACTCACGCATGCGCTCCATCGCTTAGGGCCATGAATGGGAGCAGCGACCATCCGTAATCGTTTGCGGGATCGGAGCCCTCATCGGCGCCGAACCACGTCTCGACCTCCGGACCTCGCGCATGATGGAAGCCGACAACGGTGACGAGAGGTACGAAGTCGTGTTTCGCCAGCGACGCCGGCGACGCGGGCTCTATCGGCGAGAGGACCGGCTTCAGATCGTCGTGGGACTCAGGCACGTTAAGGGCCAGACTGGATTCGTCGGGGCTCATTGCGACTTGGAGATTGTGCACCTCTATCTTCGTAGGGTCGGTTTGTCTTCGAGCGAGGCGACGTCTTGAGCCGTTCGGGGGAAGGAGGGGAGAGGGGGGGGAGGGCCGCGGCCCAAGAGCGAGTCGACGATGCTTGAGTCGGCGTGTCGAGAACGAATGTTGACGTGTGTGGCCGAGGCGGTCAAAGGGCGGCGCTTGTGAGGCGCCCGTTCGCCGGAAATGAGGACCTGAACCGGGTCGTTGGAACCGTTTTTCTTCTTCTTTTGGTGGTACGACGAGAAAGCTGCAAGAAGCAAAGATGTAGCGAATAGTCACGCCAAAGGAGAGAAACGAAGACGACGAGGGAGCGGAACTCGTGGGAATGATGATGATGATGATGATGATGACGATGATGGGAAAGGAGAAGAAGAGGAGGGGGGGCAATATTCGCAGCTTCCAAGGATATTTTTTCCCCCAGTGGCAGACTGCCAGTGGTGTCAAAAAATTAAATTAAATTATTACAGTGCCGCCAATGCTTTGAATTGTCCGTTTAGCTCATTCTTACCCCGCCATCCCGGTCCTTATTTTGCCTCGACTTCCTGTTCCTCTCATTTAAATGCCATCGTGCACTGGACAAACTAGCGTCGGCACTCGTAAAGGTCAAACAAGATGGCATTGTTTATAGTTAATTATTCATGATTTATTTCGCTTCTCCTTGACGGATATATCCGTACACGTATCCCGTACAGACCTATCCCCAAGGCACTTTATAGTTACATTTCCCCTCCCACACTCGCTCCCTCTCAACATCACCTCAAATCCATACACGTCACCAAAAAGCTAGCTGGCAAACCCTGGCCAACTCTTGAGCCTCCTCGATTGGACATGAGGGTTACATGCAGCACCCACCAACGCATCCGCAGCAACCAAAAAAGGGTCGCCTCAAGGTCGCCTCGAGCCCGCCCGCCGACGTGTCTTGCATCCTTGGTATCGTCCCCCGTTGGCTCGTTATCGTCTCTGTATCCTCTTGGCCATGCACCTAATCAACCGGTCCAGAGTCCAGACCCGTCCTGACTTCCAAGCTTGATAGTCACTGGCTGAGCCGAGGTGTTATGGTTATATTCGCTTCATCCCGTCTTAATAAGCGCCTATTGGTTCCCAGAGACAGTGCCGCCCGAGATGTGGGAGCACTCCCGGAGCACTCCCCGTAACCGCGCCTATATACTATAACTCACTACTCTTCCGTGACTCGTACGTAGCTGGGAGTAAACCTATTCACCTCCCAACACTATATTCCTATCCAACATGAATAGACGCCCTGAAGGCCCGACACTCAGGTGCCACCTCGTGGTCCTGGCCCGCCGCCACACTCTCTCCAAAGCGGATCGAGACCAGCTTTAAACAAGCCCTTCCACGCGTCCATCTCGAGACAATCTGCCCAAACGACTTCGCATTGCCGTGAAAGCTAGCAAAAGCCAAGCCTGCGAGAGCCTCTACCGAAGCCTTCGGGGACGACCGAGACGTGCAATGTCCCCGCTGGTCCACCATGGCTATAACCTCTGTCCTACCTACCAAATTCGCCGACGACCCTCGGGAGGCTGGGCAATCGGATCATGCCCCTCTCCAGCTTCAGTTATCCGTACTTTTAACTTCGATACTTCGGATGAGCCTGGACCGTCGCGGCTTGCCCAATGTGGTGACACGAGAAGTGACGTCGAGTCGTGCCCTCTCGCCGAACGAGGACTGAACATTTCGACATGAGACATTCAATTGGCATGTCGCAACTCCTGGTCCGAGTCCCAAAAGTTTCCGAAGAGAAAATCTTGGGTCATTTGCGTTGCACGCCTCTCAAAGTCGGAAGTGGCCATGATGGCGACGATCACTTATAACCGAGGAATGTATCAATAATCAAGCATTCAGCCAACAAACACGCCGCTTTCGGGAACGACAGGATAGGCTCAAGGGCAGAGTCGATTTTTTGCGCTGCTTCTCAAGCCAGGCAGATTTTTTTTTCCATCATCTAGCTGAAGCTTGTCTTTCCAGTTGCCGCATTTGTAAGACCGGGCTGAGGATCGTCGTTGGTAAGCCCGCATCAGCAGCTGGCCAAAGCAGGCGGCGCGCGACGGGTTTAAAGCCAACAACGAATGTTGGTGAGTCCCCGGAATCGGCCTGGTGGCTGAGACAAACATGCGCCCAGAATCAGTGACAGATCGGGTGCTTGCATCGGAAGGATTCACTCTAACGTCCTTCAGTACCCAGATCGGAGAGGGCGTCGCGACGAACGGCAGGGGCGCAAAGGTCGAATTGGAGGCAACACACTTGCTTGCTCCAGCCACCAAACTTGAGCGGTATATCGAAGTAGCTGACCTGCACGATGCGGCTAGACAGAAGTTCTCGCCGACGAAGCAAAGGTTCCCGTCGGCAAAGGGCGCAAGCTTGGCTCCTCGGGGGGCTTTGCAGGAGCACATTACACAAACTCCCAAGCCACGAGCTTGGTATGTCGAGGCTGAGTCTGGGAGAGCGTTGGTCATGCCATTGCCATGTGATGCCCCAACGGTTCCATTGTCGCGAGCTTGTGCAATATGCAAGCGAGAGGTTCGCCCGTTACTCGTCACGGCCGGACTCGGTCGTCGCACTGGCGGATTCGAGGCAGGTCAGACATGAGACGGGAGACATGGGACGGGAGAGAGACACGAGCATCGGACAGGCGGCGAGAGCCGAGCAGATAGACACTGGCAGTAACCGTAGGTTGATGTTGATGCCGATGAGAGCTTTCTCACTCTCTCGCGTACAGTGCGGTCTCGACGGTGGGGGTCTCGAGAGTTGGAGGATGCTGGGTGCATTGACCGTGGCGCTGAAGGAGTGAAGCTCCCGCGGTGCTTGTGGAGTCGCCGGGCGATGAGCATCACGGTCCCCGGGCGTCGTTTGGGCTTAGCGCTGTCATGCAGCTAGAACGAGAACCGGGTCGCGTCGTTAGCTGCCTTCTGGAACACTTCCTTTTCCTGTTGTTCGGGCGCGACGCCCGG
>JAMQMW010000043.1:0-64518 GCA_024115155.1 Thelonectria blattea
TTATTATGTAACAGTTTTACAGCACTGAATTAGATAACTTATTCCAAATAATACACTCCCCATCGGATTGTGACAACCCTGCCCTTTAAGCCCAGACTCCCAAATACCTTCCCCGCGGCCCGCGTGGATCTCTCATCCTGCCCTAGCCGTGCCTCGATCGCGGCCGGAATGCTCCTCAAAGGAGGTGGCTTCACAGAAGCCCGGAAGTGGTGCTCCTTGGAACTTCGGCACGGCCGTTCCCCCTCGGTCGGATTAGGCATGGCGATCTGGGGGTGGCTGGCTGGCTGGACTTTTTGGAAGGGCGGCCGTGGGGAAGGCGGAATAAGCATTCGGCATTGGGTCGGAAAGTATGGCAAGGATTGGAATGGAAGGGAGAATCATGAGTACGGGTCCATCTCGAGTCCCTTGGAGGGGCGGGACTATCATTCTTGTGAGATGCGAGACACGGGATGACATCTCCTCGCGGCCGCCCCGAGCGTTTGCTACGTCAATTTGATTCAGCTCCGACCTTACAGCAACGTCGGAGATTTATCCTCTTCTGCTGGACTCTGCGGTGACGTGACGCTGTTCGGCTGCGCCCTGCGTAAACTGAGACATGCCGGGCCGCTTCTCCACAGAGGAGGATGGGTTGGCGATGAGGCAGGGTTCGTCTGTTTTCGGCGAAATACATGACACTCGTGGTAACGCCACGCAACTCTGCGTCGAGGCTGGAATTCCTGTCTTTGGGCTATGGGCGGCAGTCGAGTGCCTGTCTTCTGGGGAGCATAAATAGTCCGATGGGACCGAGGGGATGGTTGAAGGGATACAAGGCATTCAAGTTCTCCCCAGATCTACTTCGTACAATCGTCACTTGACCACGAGGCACATCAGACACTACCGCAATACCTCATCCTACCACACATCCAAAAAAGACAACATGGCAGTCCAACTCGGAAACACCTTCCTAAGCAACAACGACCTCTGGCACCGGTCCCACGACGACCAAGTCCACCAGGTCAAAGCAACCCTCATCTACATCTCGGGCAACACGTGCGTCTTCATGGACACGTCCGACTCGAGCACGTACGAGGTCGACACCAAGGAAGCGGAGCCCTTCCTGCCCTTCATCGAGGAGGACATGCAGGAGAAGTGCGTGCTGACCATCTACGAGAACAAGGTGGTGGCCATCGCTCCGCCCATGATGGTTTCGCGGAGGGTCGCGGGCGTGGAGAGGGCGGGGAGGGCGACGGCGAGGCTGCAGAACGGGACCGAGGTCGAGGTGGATGATGAGGTGCAGGTGGGGGATTTGATTGATATTGATCCGAGTGATGGGTCGTTTTTGGGCGTTTCGGAGGAGTGATTGTTGGGTGTTTTGTATGGCGTTTCGGCGGGTTATTGGGAGGGTTGGTGGATGGTCAATAGGTCTTGAGAGTTGGGTTAGTCATGTTGGTTCGAGGGGGGTTGTTTTAGGAATTATTGTCCAATTGAATGGAAGTCAATCGTAGCAATTGCGAAGAAGTAGTGACGAAGTGCTGTTGTGAGGGGGGTGAGGAGAGATGCTTCAAAGTGACCAGAGCCAAACGCAACACACATGATCAAGACAAGCAGGCAGCAAAAACAATTTCACAACGTCGGCGAAACGGAATAGACTTCACGTGTCGTAATACGGACTTCCCCTAACCCTCGCCTCTCCCGTGGCCCGTCATCATCTCAACTACCATCCGGGGTAGGGCAGTCTCCGAGACGAAATCAGGGGCCATCGAATGCCGGACACGGGCAAGCAGCCGGAACATTATCTTCAGCCCAGGGCCGGAAGCAGATCTTGTTCGATTTGGTACGTGTCAACCGCCTGATCAGATACGGGCAGCCTGGGCTTTGAAAAGACGGCCCTGGACTCGGTAGGTGAGAAACCTGAGTCCGTGACTCTTCCGTCGGGAGGCCCCGCCGGCGTGGTCAGATATGGCCATGTGGTCAACTCACACAGCAAAAAAGGAGGCTCCGAGAATGGGGTTGGGTTTTTTTCAAAAGATGCAACATCGAAAGTTGGGCAAGGCGTCTCTCCGGTTGGAGCCGAAGGAATGGGCTTATGGAGGATTCCGAGGGATTGGATTTGACAGGAAAATGTCAATTAATTTGTCGAAGCAGAGTTGCAGTGCAGACACCTTAGGTACGTACCCGTTGCAGGAACATTTCCCAATTGGGAAGCAAAACAGCCCACTCCGTCCGAGACGGGACGATGCCCTCACAGTTGAAGAGGTATTGAATTGAGGTTCAACAAGTGAAACAAACCGCAAATAAAATATATAAAAAAAATCTCAATTGAATAAACAACACCTCAAACACTCTCTACCCAATTCCAATCTCTCTCACATCTCAAAAACCACCAGTTCCCCGGAATCGCCCGAACAGGACAGACCCCCAGGCTCTTCTCCCAGCAATCATGCCACCGTCGAACTATGCTCACGCAACCGTCGAACAATACCGCACCACACGGCCCTGCGCCCCTACGACTTGTATATAACCCTCGGACGCTTTCACACCCCATCGTCGTCAGTTCTCGAGTCACTTTCCATCCCATCTCGCACACAAACCTCCAGTTCGCACCTCAGAGTCACACCCGTTCGTCTCACTTACACGACCACCACAAACCACACACCAAACTTCTCTCAAAATGGTCGCTCAACCCCTCCCCAAGCCCGCCGCCGTCCCCAAGTAAGGCTGAACCCACCCCCCGCATGAACGCCTGGAGAAACAGACGCTGACTTTCGCCTCGTAGGGTCCTCCCGGTCCTGATGGTCGTCGGAAGTGGTGAGTTTTTGTCCATAATTGCCTGTCCCTGCCCTGTCTATCGACTAACACACTTCTTTTCAGTCACTGCCGTTGCCACCTACATCCGCAGCCAGCTCTCCTACACGTCCACCCAGTTCGACCGCTCCTTTAGCAAGTACAACAGCCCCGAGAGCGAGGCCAGCCGACGCGCCACCTTTGACGGAGCCGTCGAGGATCCCCGAACCAGCATCTTCAATGTTCTCGGGTGGAAGCGATCATAAATGCAATCTTGATTGAAACGAAGCGGAATTTTTTTTTGGGGCACATATATTCGACGAGTACAGAGTACATATTTATAGCGGTCTGGTTATTTTGCGAGTCAAAACGGCCATTTTGAGTGGACTGGATAGACGGAAGCAACAGACATACAAGTAGGAGCAGGAGCAGGAGCATGGAGTATCGATACCAGTCAGTCTGTTAATTGAACATTGCATCTCAAAGCATCAACAAAGACTCTCTTTTATTTGCACGCGAAAGTGAATGAAAGTGAATGAAAGTCAGCAACTTTGGCACACCCGATGGGATAATCATCATCAACCCATGTTGCAGTGCGATCTCTTGAGTTTCATTCATTAATTGTCCTGGCCTGCGTCGGGGTATATCATTCTTCAATGGCGCAGCCAGGTCTTTAGTATAATACAAAGCAATAACAACCTCATCAGAGCACGCATTCTCGTTTTCCCCGACTCACGTAAATCCTTCCTTCTACTCGGCACGGAACGGCCCCATACTCCCCCCTCCCTTCCGCCCGCTCATCTCCTTCAGCGCCTGCACCTCCGTATCCCTAAAGTGCTTCGCATTAGGCGACGCCGGAGGCAAGTACCCAATCTCGGTCGACATGGACGCCTTGAAATCCGATTCCTTGGTCCTCGGCGGCCTGTCAAACGACGACAGGTACCTGACGCCCAGCACGAGAGCCACGGCGCCGCCGGCGATGGGTATCCTAATTACTCCGTGGTCAGCATCGCGCGAAACCTGGGTTTCCCTTCGGTTCGGTAGCACGTACCAGTTGCGCTTCAACATCTCGGGGCCGCCGGGTCTTTGAGGAACCGGCTGTTGGCCTCCCGGGCCGCCAATGTCTTCTTTCCCGGCGTTAAAAGTCGCGGCCGGACGACGCTGCGTGCGACGGAGCAGCGGGGCCGAGAGCGCGGCGGCAGGTCGGAGCTTAGTCCGGAGCATGGTTGTTGTGCGTGCGAGAGCCATGATTGTGAATATGAATGATGACAAGTTTGGATCTCAATTGAGAAAGAGGCAAAAAAAAAACCACGCTCCAGATCAGCGTCGCATGGTCAACTTATGAATAAAGCCATCACCCAATCTCGTCAAGCACATGACCGTCCAGCCGGCAGACAAATGATGTGGCCATGACGTCTCGAGCTTTCGATTCGCGACACATCGATGACCTCGGGCTTCCCCGCATCCGGTACCAAAGGGGGGAAATGTGGAAGCACTTTCACCAAGAAGGGAGCTTCTTTTGCCGTCCCGGTTCCCCGATGGGATGGCTCCGTTGGACGCCAATGACGAAATGGCTGAGAGTAAAAGAAACGGGGACCTGTGCGCGATTGAGTGGAAGCAGGTTATTGCTGAATTAGAAACGAGGGCCGGAAGTGTCCCTCATCCTGGTGAGTGAGAGTACTTAGGGTGCCGTCCTCGATAATAAGCAGCAGAGCACCATGAGAGACGCCCCCCAATTCATGCGAACTACATCGCCAACACGTCAAATCAGGCAGCCCAGCAAAAGAAAAAAAAAAAAAGTTCGAGCAATTGAATCGGTTGAACAAAAGCGATGCAAAAAAAAGCAAAAGAAAAGTTGCGTCGTACGGAACTCGAATCCGTGCCTCAACTTGTTCTCATGGAAGAGTTGAATCCTAACCCCTAGACCAACGACGCTACGATAAAGGCCAGGATCACAGTTGGGACTTATAGGCTCGACATCTCAGGCTCGCCAGATGATTATTCGAGAAACGCATCGATGACGCGAGAAAAGGAGAAGTGGAGGCTAAGAGATTCCGTCGTCCAGGGTGAATACTCGCTGTCGCAAGGGCGACACCTGAAAAGAAAGCAGACCAAGGCCTCCAGCAATCGTGGTGTCTGCCATCATCCCCAAACCCTCCTTCGCAGCCACTCCAAAGTCCAAGTCAATTTTACTAACACATTTAAAACGCCGTTTTTATGCCTACTTCTACAGGCGTGGGCCGGGCCGTCGGGGTCTAGCTGACTCGGGCCCCAACTTGTGGTGAGTGATTCCATCGAGTCTTCCTTGGCTTGGATGTGACACTTTCTCATTATTCCATGGCAATGTGGCAATCGACCGTGTTCATTTGCATACTTGTTTTTATCTGCGGGAAGAATTATCCTATGTATTTAGGCTTACGCACACTCGATTGTTTGCACACTCCCCTGAGCCGTCCGCCGATAGCAAACACCAACTTGAGAATCGGCACCACCTCCTCGCCAAGTCGCAGCGCGGCTCCTATTATCACATCTCCTATGTCGTTCTGACCCTCTTCATGTGTTAAACATGCCCATCGTTCCCAAGCCAAGCCGAGCCTAATCCTGTATAACGCCCCCGTTGCCCTGGTTACCGAGTAGATACTACAGAACAAGATGTGAAGCAACTCTTTAATTCACTCCGAGAACCCTCTTCATCTCAAACTTCAACCAGAGGTAATTACTCCCACGTCTCGCCCAGTGCTGCACACAACACACGTCACTTCTCAAGTACCCCCTCCTTCACATCCGGCTCAACCGCGTAGTACCACACCGTCGGGTCCAGATCCTCCAGCACCCCGTTCTCCGCAGGGGTCGGCGTCGTTTCGAACAGCTCCGACATGTACTCGGTCAGCTTCTCGGAGTGCCCTTCGCACTTTGTCTTGTAGTCGCCCTTCGCGTTGAGGTGACGGCGCTCCCCCTCGGTCAGTCCGTTAAACCCGGCGCAGTACACCACCACGTTGCTCCTGTTCCTCTCCTTCCACAGCTCCCTGGTCCATCCCGTGAGGAGGTGCTTAACCATGCACTCGCGGCATTTGTCCGGCATGTACCCCTGGCGGATGAAAAAGCCCTCGGGTAGGTAGAACTCGTGGCCGAAGGGCGGGATGCGGGCAAACATGAAGGGGTGCGCGCACGTGTAGAGGACGCGCTCGCCGCAAGGGCGAGACCAGCTCCCGGGCTCGTCGCCGCGCGGTCCGTCCCAGGGACATCTGCCCGAGCCCTCGCCGGCGAGGAAGCTGTCGACGAACTCGGAGTAACACGTCCAGCCCATGACGTGTCCGCAGGGCAGGGCCACGGGCGGGTCGACGACGTTTTCCACGTCGACGTCCTCGCAAAAGTGCCGGCAGGCGACGCACTTTGTCCGGATGAACCGCTGCCGGACGGTGCTGGAGTCGGATCTCCGCCCGTGGAACTTCTTGAGCACCTTTTCGATCCACGTCTGCATGTTCATCCAGTGGTACGGGTCCGGGAGGCTCAGGTCCTTAACCAGCTTGTAGTCCTCCTCGGTCAGCCACGGGCACATAACCTGAGCAGCGTCGAGTCGCATCGTGTTTCGGTCGGTTTTTTTTGGGGGGAAGGTTTGGATTGGAGAGAGGGGAGAGGGATATGGCGGTCGACATGGACTTCCCCTCGCTGTCTGTCGTGGAAGATACCTGTGAGTTCGTGCGGAAGGGACGGACGTGGACGTGTTCCCTTGGCAATCTTATAGTCCCATCTGTGCGTGACTTAGGACTGGTGCTGCGAAGTCGAGTGTGATGCTACTTGTGTTCTTGGGTGCAAGTGACGATGCAACTTGCGGTAAAGGGATATAGAACGGCCCAGTCCATTGCTCTGTGTTTCTCCAGGCAGTCGAGAAGGAAGGTATTCTCTAGAGTGTCAGGCTTCTACACTATCGCCACTTGCCCATCAACGTGTAGATGCATTTTTAAGTCACCAATACTCAACATCGCAACTATTATAAAATCTCTCATCATTCATGCCTCCTCACTCATCAAAACTCAGACCACATGACCAACCTACCAAACCATCTCACTCATCCTCACATCACCATCCCCTCCTCCCTCCCTCCCTCCCGTCGGTCAGACAAGCGTTTGAGTCTTGTGCATCGCAATCTCGTTCCCTTTATCCACAAGCGACCGGCCGAGTGCCACAAGATGGAACATGGAGATGAGCGGTGACGGCGAGCAAACACGTCCCAAACCCCCCCTTCGGCGAACCACGGCCGAACAAGAGTTCAGGAATGGCCTGTTAACCTCGTAGTCCTCACAGCATGAGTCTTTTTGGGTCGCACAAGTTCTCTGGATTCCGCGTGTTTCACTCTCGCTGTGACGTTTCTCAAACTTGTCGATACCCTTGTCTTGTGAAGGCGCGTGTTTGCTGGGAGGCTGGCATGCCCCGGATCGATCGATCGATGGGATTTGACGGCTGTCAATTTTTTTTCGAGTCGATGCATCTTCAATACCGATCTCTTATTAATTCTGACACGTCTCTTGGTGCATAAATACCCATGTTCGGACTGCCACTACCAGCCAGATTCGCCCGTCCGCCTCCCCTCGCCCTCTTTTTGGTCTCCCCCTCGCGATACGTCAAAGCTAAAGGGGGCATTGTCTCTGCAGAATCACCTTCACCTCTCCCTCGGAGGAGACCCGGGATTGATGTAGCCGCTGCACAGCATGGAGCTCCTGCTCCTTCGACAAATCGCATCCGTTCTCCAACGACATTGACCACCACGAAGCAGCACCGCATTGGGGTCACAGAAACCGACTTCATGCCGCCAAAGTCTTCTTCCAACACGGACCGAGTGGCTCCGAAAGCTTTGAATACACGAGGGCCTGTCAACATCGAAGTCGATTGTGGTACATGTTGGGAGGTCTGGTCTGGTCGTCTTGGATCCAATTCGAAGCACCGAAACCGGTTCCTTCCACAACACAGGTGATGATCTATTGGTCATTGACCATAGAATTCTTCCTTTTTCAGCTTTCTCTCGAGCAGTAGGAGCCATGGGTGGCCGATAGCGGTGGCAGGTGCAGAGTGTATGGTGTTTGCCTGACAAACCGTCCTCTCATGCCCCTTTCCTCGACAACCGATCAGCCATTACACGTCAACTTGAACAAATCGATGAAGGGCATTCAAACTGTCCAGAAATCGACTTTCTTACGAGCAGAGAATGACAATTCGCCTATGAATAAAGCTAACTGCGGTGAGGCCACCTGATTTCTCCGGCATGCTTGCAGGCCCCTAATGTCACAGAACACCACCATGATAACATCACTCACAGTCGACTCTTCCCAGAAAGATATGCGCCCCCCAACCTCAACATACCCACAGCTTCCGCCACCATCTCACCAACAATCTCCCCAGCCGGCTTCACGCTCGTAATCGCCCCCGCCACCTGTCCCATCAAGTGCGGCAGATCGACCTCCTTCCCCTCATCAAAGTCATGCTCAACGGGCACCACGCCCGCCTCACACAACTCCCTAATCTCATCCGGCCGCGCATGCCACGCGCGTATATACTCGTTCGTCTTGACGCGCAACGGCCTCCCCGAAAGCACGAGCGTCCGCTCCGTGTCGTCGAAGCCGCACGACACCACTTCGCGCTTGTGCTCGTCGCTGCACGACGCCTCGGCGGACGCCACGAACCGCGTGCCAACCCAGACGCCCGATGCTCCCTGCATCAAGGAGCTGGCGAGGCTGCGGCCGGAGGATATGCCTCCCGCGGCGACGACGAGGGCGTGTTGGCCTTTGAGCATCGGGGGGTGGTACTTGTTGGCGATGTCCACGACGGCTGGGATCAGGACAGAGTTGGCAATGTTGCCCGTGTGGCCGCCTCCTTCGCCGCCTTGGGCGCAGATGAGATCGACGCCGAGATTGAGAGCCTTGGTCTATACACGGCGAGCAAACTGCGTCAGCCATCCCCGGTCTGTTGGCCGTCGACGTCTCGTGAACTCACCGCATGCTTCGGATGTCCAACCATATTCATAACCAAGATACCACTCCGATGAAACCTCTCAACCACCTCCCTCGGCGGCACCCCCACCGCCGAAACAAACAACTTCGCGCCGCTCTCAACAATAATATCCACCAGCTCATCCAGCTTTCCCCCCGTGTAATCGTGGTTCGTCTTGCGCGCCCCGCCACCGACCTGCGGCAGCGCCAGGTCCACGCCAAAAGGCAAGTCCGGACGGGCCAGGTTCTCCTTCAGCTCGGCGATGATGTCTCGCAGCTGGTCGGGCGTGTACATGAAGCCGCCGATGACGCCCAGGCCGCCGGCGTTGGACACGGCCGCGGCGAGGCGTCCGCCCGAGGTCCGGGCCATGCCGGCGAGGAGGATCGGGTGCTGGATGCCCAGGAGGGTTGTTAGGGGCGTGGTGATGGGGCCGGTGGGCGACATTTTGGTGGTTGTTTTGTGCTTGTGGTTGTGGGCTGGTGGTGGTATAAGTGTGTAGTCAGCTAGGGCGTAAAGGTGATGGAGTAGGGAAGCCAGTGTGAGTGAGTGAGTGAGTGAGTGAGACCAGCAGGCCTGTGGAAATGTCAGATGAGGATGTACCAATAGAAGACAGCCTTACCCAAGGTACCTACATCAACAGATCAACTCAGTCAGGATTCTGCTTCAACACTTGTGTTTGCACCGAAGATCATCTCTTCCCGTCTGTGGGGTCCCGGAGATATTTATCAAAGAGCTTACAGCCGAGAAAGCCTGGGGCTGGCGATCCAAGTTTGCGGGGAAACCGAGGTTGTTTGGAGATTGTCACCGTGATCCATCTCGGGGATGCAACGCGCCGATTCCACGTGGACCATAATTAAGTCATCAATTCTCAACGTAGAACGCTGTGCTCTTCCAGAGCCCTGTTCTCAATAGCTCATGCAGTGTAGAGCAGTCTTGCCGTCTATTTCGCCTGCCATTCTGCCCGCTACTTAAGAATTCCCAGTCCGTTGCCCGGTCCCATGCGTAAACATGTCAAGTTACGTCTTTCCATCCCCCTCGCAGTTTGGTATCATACACGCACCCGGCTTATATCAGTCCATTACCCCGTTGCATGCCCCTTGTCCCTTTGTTTTACTGCGCCAGAAATGCAAATTCCCCTCCGTCCGTCATGTCGCCCTTACGCCAAACAGCTTCACTCTTCTCTTCGTCATCCAAACCTTGGTAGGCGCGCAGGTATGAACGTTGCGTCCTCTGGGGGAGGCTTCGTATCTTCCAGCTCCGAATCCGACGCCGGCGCATCTGTCTCGACCTGTTCAACCGGTTCCCGTTGCGTGTTGAGCGCCCGGATGGTCTCTGTGGAACTGCTTTTTCGAGGCTCGGGCTCATAGACCTCATCCTCTGCCACAACCGGCTTCGGTTCCGCCACGGGTCGTGCAGCAGGGCTCGTACCGCCGAGACCCTTCTCTGCCGCCAGCTGTTCTGCCGCCGCTTTCTTCCTGGCCACTTCCTCGTCTTCTTCGACTTGCAATCTTTGTTCCTCCATTGCCAAGTGATGGAGTGATGGTACGTCTTCAACGGAGGGCGTGGAGGGGATCGAGTTGACTCTCTGATTTGGCCGTAGCGAATCTCTTGAAGGTACTCGGAGCGAGTCTCCGGATCGGACAGACCCAAGAGTCGTCCGTGATACTGTCCTTGAGACGGAAAATCGGCTGGCTGGGCGTTTTCCTTTGCCCCCGCTCCTCCCACTGCTACGGTCATTCCTTACCATGTCGTACGTCACCTCGTCGTCCAGTGGTATCGCATCTTCTTCGCCTTCCCCGTCACTTGGGAATAGGTCTCCGCGCGACCGGTAGGAATCTGAGGTGTCGCCCGACCCAGTCGTTCCGCTGCGTTTCCTAGTCACAAGGAGTTCGCCGTAGTCGGAGCCGTCGTCAGATCCCAGGAGAGGTTCCGCCTCCCCTTCGCCCTCGCCTTCGCCGTGCTTGTTCGGGTGGTCTTGCAGGTCGGCCGCGCTCGGTTTGTATCGCAGTGTGCCGCCCATCTTCCAGGGCAGCTTGCTGAGAAACCCAATGGGTTGTGTGCTAGGGATTATGGTAGGGTCGTGTTCGCTCGTCTTTCGTCGTCCACCTCTGGTTCCGTAGCTCATGCCTCGCTTTCGATGGGGCTGTTCCGACGTCTCTCCTCCGGTGTGTTTCCTCTGGCTGCCCGTTCCAGCGAGCAGCCGGTCCCAATCATCGTGACCCCAATTGCTGAACAAGCCACCGCTCTCTTCCTCCTCGTACCAGTCATCGTAGAAATCAAAACTGTACTCGGCTCCGCGATGGTTTCGTTCGCGCTCTCTGCGCTTCCGCATGCGCTCTTCCGGGTCACCGAGGCAGACGGCAGTGCATTGTTCCATGGAATTCCAAAAGGACGAAAAACACGGGTTGATGTAGTTGTGTTGAAACGACCAGATGCCAGCCGCAGCGTTCTCTGTCACGGCCTCTGCATCGTGAGTGATCTGGTTCCAGCGCTGTCGCAAGCGCGGGTCCTCGAGGAATGCCATGGTGTGGATCGTGAGTTATGACGTCGGGAACATGTGCGAAGGATGGTCGAGTCGCGGCGAGGATCTAATCGATGTCGCGGGGAGGGGGTTGGAAGAGGCTCGGGGGCGCAAGTCGGTTAAGAGGAAAAGGCCATGGTCGCCAGAGGGTCTTTGGCGGTGATGAGGGGATGGATTATGAATGATTCCACAGCCTGGGCGATGAAGAGAGATGAGAGAGGATGGAACCCTTGTAGCAGGTCGGTTTCCAGATGGCACGTGCTGGGCCTGGTGAGACGGCTAAGAAAATGGTTGGGTGGTTGGGCGGACCGGAAGGGTCCCTGCAGCGTCGGGCTGTCAAAGTGGCCCTCACCATATCACCATGACTTTGGAACATGACATGTTGGATTACATGATCGAGTGAAGAGTATTCGTACATACGTATTCGGCATTTCCAGAGAGCTATACGGATATACGTACTATCAACGTGCTCATCCAGGTCACAATTGATCGAGCTTGGGGATACACCGCTGCGTATTACTCATCGATATCATAGGGACACGAATATGGAACCTTGATCAGAATGCACATGGGCTAAGCAATGCAAAAAGAAAATAAAAACAATAGGAAAACTCTGCAGTCGCCCCCAGAGACTAGGTATATCACAGTCAATCAAGCCCTCGGGTTTCTCATGTTGGCCTTGATTCTCTCGAGAAGTTCCTCTTTGGTGTCCGTATCTTGGGGGAAAAGGTTCCTCTTCATCTCTGTCAGCGATGGCCCGCCGCATCGATGACAGACAATATGTACTCACCGCCGCCAGCCATCGACGCATTTCTTCTCGAGTCCAGCTTTCTGGCTCTCCCGTGGGGTCTTTCTCGGGAGGGAACATTTCACTTCCCCAAATCACTTTGGCTGTAGCTGCGACAACCACCAGGCCAAAGGCTATTGCATCATTTAGCAAATGGACCTACCCTACGGAGAAGGCATGATCAATCAGCACCCACCCCAGACCATATTCTTAGACTTCAAAATTAGCTTGGGGCTTAACCAAAAAGACTTCATCATGTTGTAATGCTGAATAGTCGTAGCACGGGGTTGGATACCTTGGATCTCATCGCGTTGTCCAGAGCCGTAGGCATCTTGCACAATCTTTCAGGTTGCTCGTTCAGGTTGTTTCGGTGAGGAGGTGATGGAAAGCTAGTAGGAGGAGATGGAGGGAGATAGTATTGAACTCAAGATCCAGAACACCAAATAAATACAAAATAGGGACTCGGACAATTAGATCGTGCCAGATCTCTTGATAAATGCCTGTGAAAGGTGTCAAGTTGCCCATTCGATCTTGCCTTCCTGCCTAGCGCCACACCTTGACCTTGTATCAATGTTCACCGCCACGTTCGTTTCATCTGCGCCACATAGTGGAACCCGCCATCGACAACCTCTCTCGGTGGACCGTGCATCACACCCCGCGAAAAAGCGACGCACAAAAATAATTCTTCCCAAAACTTTCGAAATCGCAAACCCGTGCTTGTCAAGACCTTCTTTAAACGTCTCATTGAACTACCGCCAAAATGCCTCAGGAGGTCGCTGATATCAAGAAGGTACGTTGGCCGTTGACGCGCTGTGCTCCCTGCGCGCAAAGCTGCAAATTCTAACCCAAAATTACAGTTCATCGAGATCTGCCGTCGCAAGGACGCTTCGTGTACGTATTTGAAGCTGCACCCCGAGCCCCGACCACGGACGATTACGCCTGGCCACCGAGGGGATTACAATGGATAGAGGATTCTAACGCAGGATACAGCCGCGCGGATCAAGAAGAACAAGAAGGTCGGCAACATCAAGTTCAAGGTCCGCTGCCAGAAGTACCTCTACACCCTGGTGCTCAAGGACGCCGACAAGGCCGAGAAGCTTAAGCAGAGCCTTCCCCCCAGTATGCACCCCTTACCCCCCGACCTCGACTCGAGAAGACTCAATCTACGGAACCATACTAACCCTTGGCTTGCGCAGCCCTGCAACTGACCGACGTCTCCAAGAAGAACTAGGAAGTTGTTTGAGTACGCGGTAGGAAAAAAAGGGCTGCTTTGGGAGTGGGAGGATTCACATGCACGAATGGGCGTCTCGGGATACCTTGCATTTCATGTGCTCTGAAGGGAGGATGCTCGGATAGAGTCCTAAAAGAAAAAGCACGATTCAAGTCACGCCTGTCTATTCGCACCTCCGCAAATCGTGACCCCCGACTGGCTATTTACTCGACATTGACCAACTGGAGAATCTCATACTCGGCATCGGGGATGTTCAGCAAGTCATCCAACAAGTCGTCAAGCACGCCGTGGTTCCAGAAAATGTTCAAGTCCGTCGCATCGTCATCCTTTTCGATCCTCCAACCTCCCCACACTCTGCTCTCGGGATTGGCTTCCTTTGCTTGAGCCTCCAGAGCTCGATACTTTTCTTGTACTTCCTCCTGTTGGCTGGGCTTGACTGACAATCTGCAGAGCTTGACGATTTTTCCCGGGGCGAATAGATCGCCACGCGCTTCCACCTCTTCGCCGGCAGAGTCCATGTGGAAGACAATGGCCGAGCCCGATTCGCCCGTTATATACGCGGCGAGTTTTCCAAAGATATCCATGTTGTCCTGGCTCTGTATCCAGGCGTGGTGTCCCTCTGGAGAGTCCCACGGGGCAGTGATGACCAGAGTGAAGGAATCGGGCTCGCGCTGGACCCAGAAAGTGCTCAGGGTCTCATATGGCTTATCTTCGAATAGGTGAGGCTGGTGTTCTCTAACCCATCGGTCCTGAACTTCTGCGGACTCGTGGACGAGGCGCTCAAACTCGGCGCTGTCCAGGTCAGGCTTGAGTTGGATAAGGGCGAATTCGTTGACGACCATGATGATAGACTGCGCAGAGCACTGCTTTGAGGGGTTTGAAGTTGAGGGGGTTGATGGAAAAGCACGGAATGCAAGTCAAAGGCTAGGATTGTGTTGGAACGGGTGATGGTCAGGCACCGCTGAGGTTGCGTTGACAAGGGGGGCGGGTCAAATTACGGGGGAACGTCCTCTTTCACCTTCTGGGCAGGCGATGTCGGAAGCAACTGTTGAGTTGAGGACGATGGGATGCTCAACAACGGCGAAGCAGCCAAAGGGAGAGGGGGAGGTCATAAATGGCCGCGCTGCATCGGCAAGCTTGAGGGGAACTGGGCTTTGGACGAAAGTGAGGCGATGTTTGGAGCTTTGATGCTTCGCCCTTTCGTACGATCCACACGGTTGGTAGTCACCTGGTCCTGGCGTAGGTACATTGGCAATTATTACCCTGTCCAAAGGACCGTCTGGAGGTGGCCAACTTGCCTTCTAGATGAGACGAAAGGACCTTGGTGTCGATGACGGTTGGGGCCGCTGCATGTGCAGCAGTCAACGATACAGTGTCCGTAAGCGATGGTAAGTTGATTGATGCAGTCATGCCCGACTTCTTGGTGGCTTGTTCGATGATGAGTGTATTGGGCTGTTAGCAACAGGGTTGGCGACTACAGCCTTGACTCGTGAGACTAGGTAGCTACCAAATAACAGGGTAGATAAGCTCAGCCGCTCCCAGAACTTCAGAAATGGTGACTTGGACTCCAACCCTGCTAGCAATAGTGAAGGGGCTGGATCACCATGGCCAATGACTGGGAACGGACAATATCAAGGCGAACCAAGAGACCATAAGTTCCCGCGTAGCACGGGAGCCTGTCCGGAATAGCTTCGTAACCCAATAGGCTGCCATGACTCTTGTAGTCGTAGGAACGGTGGCATTGCTATCCGGACAAATGTGCAATGTTCCCCAGACATAGGAGCAGCCTCGGGGCTATCCCGGTATCCCCGACTGGATCTCTCACAAGCAAGGGCCTCTGGAGATGTGGCTGAAGTTCAGGCGAAAAAATGACGGAGACAGATCTTGTTATGAACCAGAAGTCGATGCATCTGATCCAAGATGGACCCCGGCCAGGTACGCAAGATAATTCGTAATTGAGGCTCGGGGAATGTGGATGCCCTCACTGCCACACCGGCCGAGCTGACCTTCCATGGCTTACGAGGTGTCCAGTTGTGATGAGTTGATGAGCCACAACGGGCCGAACAGCGCAGCAAAAAAGCTGGGGTTGTGGTGGTGGTCCGTGGCTCAGGTGAGGGACGGTGTTCAGAAGAGGAAGGAATACGTCGTCTCGTCAGCTCTTTCCACCTTTCATCATGAGATTCTCGACTCCATGGTAACCTCAGGCATCCGGCCATGCCACCTGGCCGCTTCGACGAGAGCTCAAAAATGCCATGGTCCCTCGAGATTCGACTTTGCTGACGAGCGCCGTCGCCTACGAACCTTACTGTACCGCTCGATTCATTCCTCCCACGACCGACTAGCAACCTGCGACGCAAGGAATTTGCAACACTGAGATTGGAGGACGAACCCAAGGTAGCATCGCACAGGCACGGCACATCGCATCCCACCGTTTCGCACGGCATCCCATGGTGTCTCGTTCTTCCGTCCTCCGCGTCCCGGGATCTCTTCCTTAGCCGCCTCAGTTGACAGCATATCCGACCTGAGTGCCCTCCCACTCTCAAGGGGCATGCCACTAAAAGCTGGCCAGCGGGCGAGCCGATTTGCAGCATCCCAATCACAATCGTCGCAGCATCTAACCCCAGAGCGGCATAGAGAGCTGCAGGGTCCAGCATTTTCGACCAGTTAGCAGCCGTCTGGACCCTCCCATCCAACCGCATTCGCGAAATTCGAACTCGTTTTCGGATTCAGCTCTCAATGTAACGTTTTTTTGCTTTGCTTTGGCTTTGCTTTGCATTGCATTGAGACATTGAAAGCTCTCAACTTCGTACCCAACTCGACCCCGCCATATCCAAGCGAACAAGATCGAGAGAAATACCGGTAGAGGGCAATCAGCAAGGCTGCATCCTTGTCGTTTATCTGGCTTTCGAGGGTGATTGGTCACCCATGTCCATGTCCGGGTGCGTAATGTCTCTCTCTCATCATTTGTTGCTGCTGCTGTTGCCCACCAACCACGATTTGCGTTCCCCTCTTCTCAACCACGTCTGTCTTTTATTGTCCTCGTCATGTATCCCGTCCTCCCAACATTGTCCCGTATCACATATGTCCTGTACTCGTATCGGTACAGTGTCATCATAAAGCCAACAGCTTCCCGCTGGTCCAAGTTTGGTCTTGGCCTCGCTTGCGTGTTCCCGGAGGCGGGGAGCGGGGGACACCGGCCAGTGGTGCAAGCTCCTGGGCTTCGATTTCAAGTCCAAACGAGACAGGATGCCATCTCTGCATCTTGCTCCGGGCCTTGCCGCTGTCTATATTGCAATCAAGTCGTGGGCCAACCAGGGACGGATGAGAAACATTCGGACCCGAGCTGTTGCAAGTCTGGACTTGAGAAGCCAAACTAGACCGCCACTTCTTCCAATTGGCGGTCTATCATTACACATTCCCTGTCTTTTCGTGACCGAGCTCTCCACTCTCTTTCCTCGTGGCCAAGAGATTCCTTGTTTTCCCATGAGGCTTTTCGAGCTGCCTTTTGCACATACACAATCTCCTCCGCCTCTGCACCGCCTGGCCTCTGCCTCGTTGCTGTCGTTAACTGCTATGAGAAGTAGGACCTTGACTGACGATACCTAACTAGCACAGTGAGAGTCTTTTCGATCCCGGATACGTATCCGTACGGATACATTCCCCCAAATCCTCCATTCATCTCATTCAGACAAGTGACCCACCCCAGCAAGCAGCCTGCCCTTTGCCTATTACGGGAGACGGCGTTTTGCGACTGCACGCCTTGAGGCTTGGTGACAACCCACCCACACCCGCAGCTTATGAGACATCACCGGGACCTGTTGATAATAATACCCCGAAGCCTACCATCACACATACAAGCACTTGTGGTGCTGGACTGTTCTTTTTCTGGTTCTGCTCAAGGGGATTTAAGATACAAGATCGCCACTTAGGGAAACCAGGGAACTCTCGAGAGGCCTTATCATTGCCAACCCTCTAGGTACGAACTCAAAGGTCTTTGTGAACTACGAATACGCCGTCATCGGATAGGACGAAGCCAGCCATAACAACCCCTCCGCGACGCACTGTTTGGCACACGCCTCCCTTCACCAGCGCCACGCCTTCTGGAGCCTCTCCGTTGCGGCAGCCTGTCGGAATTCGAATTGCAAAGTGCGGGGAGGAGCAACAAGGAAACGAGAATTCGGGACCTTTTCTTCGAACCACTAACGGTGCTTCCGTGACGCTACGCCGTCTAGTTATTATTCCCCGTTGTCTCCTTTGCGGTCCTCTTTTGTTGGGAGGTCCGAAGCAAAGGAGACTCTCTCCCACACCCTCTCCTTCCCAAGTTCTCTCAAGCTCCTTTCCTCTCTCAAGTCAATCTCTCTCTTATTAGGCCCCATCAACCTCCCCATTGCCAACTCGACCTACCAATTCCCCTCTCGTTCTCTGGTCTGCCCAAGTATCGTCACGTCTCCGCACATTGGCATTGCCCCTCTTCAGACTCAGCTCGCCTCCTATTCGAATCTCGTCCTACTCGGCACTTTTCTTTGAGCGCAAACGCTTACGGATACATACCGCCACCAAGACATCAGCTCCAGGGGTCACAAGGCACAGGCGTGCACAGACGTCCATTCCACCCACCATTGACAAGGTGCACCCAGGTTGACATTTCTCGCCGCGACTCCCACTCGTGACGACATCTACAAAGAAGCGCCAAACCCCCCCGATCAGCCAGGGCGCACGCTCTATCGAACCAATTGCTCGCCTCCCGATGCCTGCCAGACATTCGGACATGGCCAGCGACCACAACGGTCTCAATGGCGGCCTCAATGGTTTGAACGGAGCCAACGGTAGCATCACCAGCACCAGCGGCTCTGATTCGGATTCAAACCCCGATACCTTTGTCGATGGAAACGGTCAGTCGGCAAGACGCAGGAGGATGGACCGCAAGATGTCGACTCCCATGGCTCCCCCCTTCATGGTTTCGGCTCCAGGAAAAGTCATTGTGTTTGGCGAACACTCTGTCGTCCATGGCAAGGTAACGCCCAGAACCGTCGATTGCTTCCTCAGCTACTAACTGCTTGGACTCAGGCTGCCATCGCCGCTGCAATCTCTCTACGATCCTATCTCCACGTCACCACTCTGTCCAAGTCGAGGCGCACCGTTTCTCTCCGATTTCCCGACATCGATCTCGTACACAGCTGGAACATCGACGACCTTCCATGGGCCACGTTCCAGCACCCCTCGAAGAAGAAGTCCTACTACTCGCTCGTTACTGAGCTTGACCCCGACCTTGTCGAAGCACTCCAACCTCACATTGCCGTCGTCTCGGCCGACCGACCGGAAGAAATACGAAGAGTGCATCGCAACTCCGCCTCCGCCTTCCTGTACCTCTTCCTCTCCCTAGGATGGCCCTCCTTCCCCGGCTGTCTGTACACTCTTCGATCTACGATACCAATTGGTGCCGGCCTGGGTAGCAGTGCTTCCATCTCCGTGTGCATCTCTTCTGCCCTCCTCCTTCAGTTACGTACCTTGTCAGGTCCTCATCCCGACCAACCCCCAGATGAGGCTCGCCTGCAAGTGGAAAGGATCAATCGATGGGCTTTCGTTTCAGAAATGTGCATCCACGGGAACCCTTCTGGCGTCGACAACACAGTGGCCACGCAGGGAAAAGCTGTCGTGTTCCAGCGCACCGACTACACGAAGCCCCCTTCTGTGCGACCGCTCTGGGACTTCCCTGAGCTACCCCTCCTATTAGTGGATACAAAGCAGGCGAAGTCGACCTCGCACGAGGTCAGCAAGGTGGCTAAACTCAAAGAGCAACACCCAAAGCTTGTTGGGACCATTTTGGATGCGATGGATAAGGTGACGACGGCCGCAGGAAACGTCATCGAGGACGTTGCCTTTGATAACGCGTCGGAAGAGTCCTTGAAGAAGGTGGGCGAGCTGATGACCATCAACCACGGTCTTCTTGTGTCACTTGGAGTGTCTCACCCGAGGCTGGAAAGGGTACGCGAACTCGTCGACCACGAAGGCCTGGGCTGGACCAAGCTGACGGGTGCCGGTGGCGGTGGCTGTTCTATTACCCTGCTCCGCCCTGATGCCCCGCGCGAGAAGCTTGAGAAGCTGGAGGAGCGGTTAGTGAAGGAGAACTATGCCCGCTTCGAGACGACTCTCGGTGGCGACGGTGTGGGTGTGCTCTGGCCCGCCGTCCTGAAGAATGGAACGGAAGAAGATGACGAGGGTGGCATGGAGATTGACCTGGAGATGTTCCTTAACGCTGATGGGAACGAAGGCGTCGAGAAACTGGTGGGTGTTCACGGAGACGGCGGCGAGAGAGAAGGATGGAAGTTTTGGCGTGTTGAGAGCCGGTGAGACTTCTAATGCCTGGCCACCTTCCGGCTGGCTGCCGTGGGAGAGTTCGCATCCGCCGCGAAGCTGCCCCTTTACTTACTTACTGTACAATACGGCAACGAGCCAATTGACGTCACGTTATGAACTGCGAGAGAAACTATGGATTATCCTATCCTTGAGAAGCAAATGAAGGTGGGAGCGACGCTACATGGCTTGGGGGTTTATTTATATGGTTATAATCTGGTAGTAATGGGACTTTTTGATCTTTTCTTGTCCATGTTTTTCATGTCATTTCTACGTTTTACTTAGATCTCTTTTCGGGGCGACCCTCAGTCAATGTAGTCCATATGCAATGCTATTGTAAGCAACCTACCGCAATATTGGAAGTCAAATGCCGTTCAAGGAGCATCGCCGCATCGGGATGTTTCCTCGGGAGGTTTCTGCCAAATCCACCGATACGAAAGTAATGGTGTGTGAGTCATTCGGACCGGCCAATAATAAGAAAACGGGTCGTTTGTTATACTTTTTGCGTTTTCGTGTGTTTGTTGAACTTTCCTTCAAGGAGGAATTCGGTAGCCTCGCTGGCCGCGGGCTTGGAGATGGTTGCCGTCTCAGCTGGCCTCGGGACGCCACTCGGTGATATCTTTTTCGTCTGAGTATTGATATCCGTGCTGTCTGGTCTAATAATAATCTCCAGTATGTAGGTGTAGGTGTATCATTGTGGGATGTTTGCTCACACCTCTTCGCTGCAATGTGAATGGGGAGTACTTGATGGACTGGAGGAACGATGGGTCGTTGGGCATCATAGTAGTTGGCTTCACTTAGCATGGCATAATCGCAAACCCAAGTTTCGATGGCATTCTTGCTTTGAGACTAATCTGATCTGATACTGTGAATTCCATGCCATGAAGCATCGTTGCGCAACTCTCGCGACCCCCCTGAAGTAAAGAATGATATTGAAAAGTTTCATTGTTCTGTGCATAGATGTACAGCACACCCGATCTGCTCCTAACACGTCGGCAACAAAGCTCACTGGCTGAGCTGCGCGATCCGATACTTCCAGAACCCCTCCCGCACCGGATCCCACTTCTCCCCGAGCCGTCGCAGACACAGCTCGGCCCTGTCCGCCTCGCCCTTTTCGCGATAAATCTTGGCCAGCAGGTCGAGCGCGTGCGAGCTGCGCACCTCTTCCCCGTCCTCGCCCAGCGCCGAGACGTACTGCTCGGCAAACTCGCGCACGCTCCCCAGCTCGCGGCCGGCCTTGCACAGCACGCCGAAGAGGTAGTTCCACGGCGACTGGTTCTGCGGGGTGAGGGCGATCTTCTCCTGGGCGTAGCCGATCTCGCGGTTGATGGTGGCCTCTGGGATCTTGGGGTCGTGCTCCGTCGGGCCGCTGCCGGGGGTGGACTCGGTCGGGTCGGAGAAGATGAGGTAGAAGCGGTGGGACCAGGCCGAGTTGTTGCGGACGTCCTCCTCGATGTGGTTCTGGGTCGACCGGAGCTCGCTCAGGGTCCACATGGAGAGCTTCTTGACGAGGTACTGGCGGTACGACCAGACGTGGTAGTTCTTTGCGTCCTCGGCGAGCATGGTGGTGATGAAGTCTGTCTCGGAGCGGGAGAGGGCGCGGATGGTGTCGGTGTCGTCCTCGATGGCCGGGTAGTAGTAGTCCATGAGGGACTGGCGGTGGTTCCAGATCTGGTAGTTCTTGAGGTTGGCGAGGGCCACCTTGTTGAGCCAGACGATCTCGTCGGGGACGGACAGCTTGAGCGTGGAGATGATCTTGAAGCGGTAGAGCCAGACGGTGTAGTGCGCGGGGTTCATGGCGATGATGCGGTCGGTGAGGCGGAGGCAGCGCGGCGAGCACTCGTCGGCAACCATGACGGCACGGAGATAGGATACGGCTACTCTGCGTGTCAGCTGTGCTAACCTACAAACGCCTCCATCTTCTCGCAACCTCCTCTCTCTCTCTCACAGGGCTTTAGCCCAGAGTAATGGCTGACATACCCTCAGCATAGTCATCCGGGTAGGCAATCTCGGCCAGCTCGCCCTCGATCTGGTTCTGGGGAATAGGAATCACATCATCCCACTCTGGGTCATTAGCCAGAGATCCGACAATCTTCCCGTAGAGGTCTCTCTGAAGAGCCGCCATCTTCTTCCTCCGTCCCTTTTCTTCCTCAAACTCTTCTCCCGAAATCTCGGAGCCGCGGTCCTTGGCGACAAGGCCCCTCTTGGTCAGGAACTGGCGGTGCTGGATGCGGAGCACCGAGAGATGCGCCTGTTTGAGGGATCGCTGCTCGAGCTCCTGCGGCGAGTATGTTCCGATGTCGCGACCGCTTCGATCGGTTCCCCAGGCGTAGCTGCGCGGGAGGTGGCGGATGGGCAGGCCTTCCTTGGCGACGTGCTTCCAGTATTCGCGTTCGGCCTTGTTGGAGAGGGCGACGTTGTTCTTGGACACGGGGAGGATGAGGTGGGTGTGAGTGTACGTCTTCTTCTCGGCGGGGGACAGGGCAAAGAAGCCGACTTCTTGCCTGCGTTTTTCGCAGGGGTTCGTGCGGAAGAAGTGTTGCTGGGCGCGTTCGCTGACGGTCTTTGGAGGGGATTCTGGTTCGGGAGCCGCTGATGAATGGATGGTTAGCTGGAGGAGGGGAGGATAGGATGGGGCTGAAGAAGTCGGTCAGGGTATCTCACCTTTTGGTTCCGGATTGGGGGCCTTTGAGCTGCCTTTTGACTTGGTCTTGGGGGGCATGTTTGCAGGATCCAGCTTGGCTTGGTAGAGGTGGGATTTGGAGACTCGTGAAGTGGTGGTGATGGTGGGGTTGGGCAACTGCTTCTGTGCTGCCCCCGCCATTTGCAGCGTCTGAGCTTCAACGCCATTGCTATTGTTCAACGTCGGTCATTCCGCAGCCGGAGAGAACAATATGAACAAGCTCATGTCACAATTCGGCTACCTTGGGTAGTCCCGGATTTTATGGGCAACTTGGTGCCGCATCTGATGCAAGAATCACTCGGGAGCCCATTGTCTTGGTCACGAGATCCAGCAGAACCAGTGAATAGCTTCGTGGCTGTAGAAACTTGCATTTTTCTTTCAATCATGAATCATATGCGAAAGCGTGCCTTTGTTTGCCTCCCTCTCTATCCGTGCACACAGGTCCCGACGCTCTGGTTGCCCTGCCATTTTCTTCCAGCTTGGGTATCTTCCTTGTAACAGTTCCTTGACCACCCTTCCAGCTCATTCGACATTTGAGACTTGGTTGATATATATATGTTGTTTGTTTATGACCGACGAGGCCTCAGCCTTCTTCCCCTCGATCCGTGTACCGAGTTTTCGTTCTTGTGGCGGTTGAGTCGCTGGTCCTTGCTGCCCGAGTCCTACAAGGCGCGAAAGTTTTGCGAAATGATCAACCACCTCTTGAGGCCTCGTGGCGGATTCCGCACCATCGAGTCCCAGTTGGGCGCGAGCACAAATGTCTCGTTGAACATCTTTTGTAGTGCGTCCCTGTCCTTTCCGTACTTCACCCTGCCCATGACGGTGACGACGACGCTCATCCTCCCACCACTCTTCTCGACTTTTGCGCCGTCGTAAATGTTTTCGGGCGCTCCGTATTTGAACGACGGGTTCATGACGTGGGCATCGAACGACTCGATTTCGTACTGGACGCCTGCGCCTTGGGCTTCGAGGAGCTGCAGGTAGGCTTCTGGACTTGCGACCACGGCGCCGTTGATGGAGATGTCGGCAAGCATGCCGTAGCGTGTGGAGGAGTTGATGTAGAACGGGGTGAGGTTGGATTTGTTGTTGATCGCTTGGTAGTAGTTGCTCACGAAGGTGTCGGCGGCTGCGAAAATTTGTCGTTAGCGACTGCTGTTGGTGTTTGGTGGTGTTGTTTGTTCGTTGACTTGACGATGACGGCGGGGAGTCGAGGCGTACCTTCGCTTGACGCCTTGATCTGCGTGTCGGCATCGGGGAGAGACATGGTGAGAGCCGATGGATGGACAAGTGCTTTGGCTGGCTTTTCGAGCGGGAGGAGATTGGAGATGTCTCCTTTAGTTGTAGCTGGAGGGTTTGGCGCAAACAGGCAGATGGATGGATGCCTGCTTTTGAAACTTTTGGAAAGACTCGGGAAGCTCGAGCTTGTAGCACAGTTATCGGTGCACCCAATGCGCACTGTGACATTCGGTCTTATCGGCAACCTTCGTGTGACGAACCCGAATTTATCCATCCCACCTGAGTTGAGGTCTTGGTCCATAAGAGCGAACCACGCGCTCGCAAAACGCCTTAGGATGAGGCAATTCAGGCTCCAGGCCCTTCATGGGCTGCGGAAAGCTCGGTCGAACCTTCTCCAGCGACCAACCCTGGCCTGCGCCGGCTGTCAATCGTTTCGCGCACCGGTAGCACGATGGAGCAGCTCCTCCAACTCGTCCAACTCGGTCTCGACGGACAAGCCATATTACATCACATCCCCCATTTTCTATGTCAATGCAGGTCGGTGCGATGAGTTCTCATGCAAACCTTGAGCTAATAGGAAAGAAAGCCCCCCACATTGGCCACCTCTATACCATGGTCATGGCCGACGTCCTCAAACGATGGCAGGAACTTAATGGCAAGAAGGCGTTCCTCTGCACCGGCACCGACGAACACGGCATGAAGATCCAACGAGCCGCAGCAGCGGAGGGCATGGAACCTAAAGCCTTCTGCGACATCAACTCCCAAAAGTTCCGAGAACTGGCCTCGGTCGGCACCATCTCCCACGACTTCTTTATTCGAACCACCGACGAGGAACACAAGGGCGCAGTCGAGCAGTTCTGGCTACACCTCAAGAATACTCCTCCTGAAGACTTGGGTCTGTATAAGGGAACACATGAGGGCTGGTATTGCGTCAGCGACGAATGCTTCTATGCCCAGGACGAGGTGCAATCGACCGTGGTGCCGCAGACGGGACGCAAAATCATGGCCAGCATTGAGTCGGGCAACGAGGTGGAATGGATCAAGGAGGACACTTGGTTCTTCCCGCTCTCCAAGTACAAGGATCGACTGCTCCGCTTCTATGACGAGAACCCGGACTGGATCAAGCCAAGGAGCCGCATGAACGAGGTTCGTCAATGGGTTACGAACCACCTCGAAGACCTCTCCATCACCCGTCCAGCTTCGAGATTGGACTGGGGCATCCGCGATCCCGAGGACAGCTCCAACACCGTCTACGTCTGGGTCGATGCCCTCATCAACTACGTGACCAAGGCTGGGTTCAGCACCAAGTGGCAGCTCGATAGCCTAGACAAGGGCCTCTGGCCGGCCGACCTCCAAATCATCGGCAAGGACATTATCCGGTTCCACGCCGTCTACTGGCCCGCGATGCTCATGGCCGTCGGCCTCCCCCTCCCCAAGAAGCTTTTGTGCCACAACCACTGGACCATGTCGAACCGCAAGATGTCCAAGTCGCTTGGCAACGTTGTCAATCCCTTCTATGCAATTGAGCGATTCGAAGTGGACACGATTCGGTACTTTCTCATGCGAAATGGTAGCCTCAGCAAGGACACGAGCTATTCGAACGATCTTATCATGTCAGTCTACCACAAGGAACTGCGAAACATGATTGGGAACACGTATGGACGCATCGCGCGTGCCAAGGGAAGAATGTGGTCGCTTCGAGCTTCCGTGGAATACGTCCGGAGAGGCATTGACTCTAGCATGATTGCATCCGATCCCAGAGCAACCTACCTCGGGCTCGAGGACGCGCTCAAGGACTCTCCTGGAAAAATCCGGAACCTGATGGATGATATGGACATTGCTGGCGCCATTCGTGAAACCGTCCGACTCCTCACAGAGGTACGTCCCGCGTTGGCGCCTTCTCAACACTTGCTAACTCGTGCAGATTAACCGCTTCGTGACTGAAATTGAGCCTTGGGCACTCGTCAAGCAGCACGACACCCAGAGCCAGTTGCTTCTCAACTGGACCATCTACAGGGCCGGCGATGCCCTGCGGATTGTGGGCATCCTTCTCCAGCCCATCATGCCCACAAAGATGAAGGCGATGCTGGACAATCTCGGCGTGAAGCCGGAGCGACGGGGCGTCGACTTCGCGGTGGAGGGCAAGGACATGGAATTTGGGATGGATCCGCCGGTAAAGAGCACCTTCACGACGTCGCGAACGGAAATCAGCTGGGAAGGGAGGCTGTTCCCGCCCATTGTGGGAATGGACGACTTCGGTAAGGGGGTGAAGATGCGAAAGGCTGCCGAGAAGGAAGCCCAGCAGAATGATCCGAATGCAGCGCGGGAAGCCCCGAAGAAGAAAACGGATTATTACAGCCTGATCTACGGGAAAAGCTCCGAATCAAGCCGTCAAAAAGGAAGCCCGGAGGCAAAAACGCGTCGCGGAAGGTTTTAGATGGTTGTCCAGCAGGGTGGTGAATTGCTCTTGGACAGGTACGATTTATGTGTAGTATTACCTCAATGTTGAGATGAATGTAAAGTGTATAGTAGACAATAGCATCATAGGCCAATTGCAATTGGCTATCTTGATTTTTTTGCTGCATCTTGCTACCTTGGACATGTCGCAGGCATCTGGAGGACCCAAGGCCGGTACTAATTATTTGTTATGCAAAGTTTTTCCCACCACGCTGCATGAAGCCGACGGGGCAGTTTTCCTCCTTCAACGTTCCCTCAGCTCAATTGACGACGCAAAATGAAGATTAACAAGGCGACAGGTCAGGTCGCTCCCAGTATATCTCCATCGACTCTATGCTAACTCTACGCCAGCCATTTCTACGAGCAGGGCGCTCCTCGTCCCGTACGAAGCTCACCATGTGCGGCAATACCATGCATGGATGCAAGACCCCGTCTGTCCTCCCACTTCTGTCCCTCTGTCTTTCAATGCTTATGCCAGATACTGACCGTCGACCCCACCCTCGTGTAGCACATCCAGGAAGCCACCGCCTCGGAACCCATGACTCTGGACGAGGAATACGAGAACCAGCAGTCGTGGCGGACGGCCTCGGACAAGCTGACTTTCATCATCTGCGCGCCCGCGTCGGATCCCGGGGCGAATTCGGTCAAGGCTGGGGTTGTCGATGCTGACGCGGAGATGCGTGGCGACATCAACTTCTTCTTGTACCCGCACGACGGCGGCGACTCGGAAGATGGCGAGGCGGAGGCGACGGACGGGCGGCGGGACGGCTGGTGCACGGGGGAAGTCGACGTCATGATCGCGTCGCCGGAGCATCGCGGCGCGGGGCTGGGACAGGCGGCCGTGTGTGCGCTGTTGGTGTATTTGCGGCGGCATGTTGAGGACATGTTGGGCGAGTACGGGAGTGATGGCTCGGCGAAGGCTGCGCTCAAGGGCTTGATGGTTAAGATTAAGGAGGGCAATGAGGGGAGCAGGGGTTTGTTTGGGAAGTTGGGGTTTGTGCAGAAGGGGGGGGTGAATTACTTTGGGGAGGTGGTCATGGTGATGGCGTGGGAGGATGTAGTGAGGAGGGATTGGTGGGAGGCGGCTGAGAGAGATTATCGGGAGTTGGAGTATGAGGTTTTTGAGGATGTTTAGGGGTGATTACGGTTGGATATGGGATATAAGCCGGGGGAAAGGTAGGAAGGAGAGGATAGGTGCCTTTGAGGAGACGAATGCATGAGCGCTTTCTCAGCTTCGGTCGGGAACAGATCTCAGGCCGTGGCTGGCAGTTACTGGAGACAATGTGTGCACAATAGAGTTTAACGAAATGAACGGCACTGGAACCATGAAGGGTAATTGAGTATTGGATGGTATCGAGAACTAGTATCTTACCAACTTCTAACTGGATAGCTGAGATATCGATCCACGAACCTTCCACTAGACGCACTCCAACCTCGATACAGTAACTCTAGTAAACACAATGTTGGGTTCACGAATCACCAGGGGAAGACCTCGTGTTGCTCCATCCAGACCTCCAAATCTCCCCTCTTGAAGGGGAGAATGTTGATGTCGGAGATACTCGCCATCAAGAAATCTTCTCCGTCGTCGTCCGAGAAAACATACTGCACAGCTGGCTGATTGCCCCCATCTCCATCAACATGCAGAACGTACTTGTCCGTGACCTGTTCCCACGAATCCAACAAATGATAGCTCTTGTGAGGCTTTCTCGAGATGGCCCCAATCAGCAGAGTGGCCTTCCAAAACTTGACTAGATGCGGGGTGAGTTTCTTCTGGTTTCGAGAAAACCAGATCAATTGCTTCCACTCGGGGCTTGGCCAGTAGATTCGCTGTATCTCCCCTTCAGCCAAGGACTCAATGGCGCTGTTGGGGATCGTGATGCACACGATGACGATTGCCTCGGCGTTGGCCCTGCGCTTCGCATAGGCGGCATAGTACTCTGCGACCTCGAAGTTGGGGGTGAAGTAGTACATGGAGCTTCTTCCACTGAAATCCGAAGGGGCGGGAGTGAGGAGCGTCCAGATATGCAGTTCTCCGTCCTCATCCACGAGATTTTTGACGCGTCCCTGGTCCACGGCCTTGAAAAGAATTGTCTGGCCTGGGGCGTTTTGAGCCGCGATGGCCATGGCCGTGGCTGTGGCCGGCGTATCGCGCGAGATTCCGGGAGTGTTGGATATCTGCAAGCCCGAGACTGATCGTTGACCATGGGTCGTCGAGCTGAATGATTCCTGGGCAGGCTCCGTGGGACCAGCTGAGTCTTGTGAGGTTTCTCCATGGTCTGGTCGGCCAGCAGCTCGTCGTATGCTTCGTTCTCGCTCGATAGATGCCGCCTGGATTTCCTGAAGGCCGGAGTATCTCATCTGAACCGTATCTTCGGCCCAGAAAGCAAGAGAGTTGGATAAGCGGAGGTATCTGAAGCTGGGATCCATGATTGCGTTTTGTAGCTCAGCGCTCAGCCCGTATTCAGCCATGATACTCTTCCATTCCGCGTCGTCCTCGCTGTCGGTGTCGAACGTGTGGAATGGACCTGTGATGAAGTCGATGAAGGTCATCATGAGTCCACCATTGTCAACATCAGTCTCCCGGAGGGGGGCCGTCGATGGCCAGTCCTGCCAAGTGTTCCAGAGAGCTTCGGCCTTCTCTTCGGAGAATCCCACGTAAGTGAGCGTCGCTCGAGAGATCAGCTCGTCGGGGATGGACACGAAGGCGTCGCGGGCTTCTGGGGATTGGAGGGGCACGTCGAGGGAAATATCCGTGTTTTCTTCATCGCTCGACCGGTTGAGACGGCGTTTATGCATCATTCTAGTGCCATCGTCTTTTCGGTTGCTGATAAGACCGCGGCGGGTGAGTTCGCCAGCGTCCAGAGGAGCAAGGATTCGATTCGGAGAGGCTGCCATGGTGGTAATTTGGCAAAGTTGTGAAGCACAACAGAAGAGCGAGTGAGGATGGCAAGGAGGGCCCGAGGGGGAAATCGAAGCAGAGGAGATGAGAAGACAGCCTGGCTTTATTGTGGGAAGGAGGTCTTGGAGGCGTGACGGAAGGAGCCTCGGGCGTGTATATAACCGGGCATTTAGGCCCCTTCGAACTTAAACCTACTTATGTTTTCTTCTATACCCAGACTCAGAACCGAACCGCTGCCTGAGGTTTGCAGACAAACCGTCATACTACAAAGGTATGTAGGTTTGCGCAGTGAATCACACATATCTTTACTCCTCCTCCAGGTCCTAGCTCAGTGGCTCTTGCGTGCTCGTTTGGTTTTGTTAGTATTTCGGGCAGGGCCGGACACTCCCGCGAAGGCACTGGAAGTTTCGACTAGAAGGCAAACTAGGCCGGACATTGCCGCAGCGTGCGTGACAAGCCCCTTCAATAAGGACAATGTGTCAAACTGTATTCCTACTTTGGAGTTCGCCGTGGAAAGATTTGGCCAGAGGTACTTACGTACCTATGTACTTACCTTCGGATGCAGAACCTTTCTGCCACTTTGTTTTGTTGTCAACTTTAGACATCGAGCCTTGAGCACATCTTTGCCAACATTCCCTTTGAGACGGACCTCTTATTTACTGCGCTATTTCATCCATCGATAATTTTTCTCACTCAAGAAGACATTGAGCGTTCACTTTGGCAATTGTTCACCTACAATGCCGCGCGCGAAGCGTCACCAGATTGCAGCCAAGCGAGAGCAACAAGACAAACAACCACCGAGCAAGCAGAACGAGCATCCTCCCATAGAATTAGCGAGCAACACAGAGCCGCTATTCTTCTACATGCCGAACGCCATCCACGGCGAGTTCTGCCAATGGTACCGCGCCACCTTCACCGTCTCCCGGGCCGAGATTTCCCGCCTCGTCGGCCGCGAAACCACCTCCTCCGCCGACCCCATCGAGTTCAACTGCGCTGAGCAGTTCATGATGTTCTGCAAAGCGGCGCGCTTCGGCGACGTAGCTAGACAGGAACGAGTGCTCGCCACGCCGGAGTCCAAGGAGCAGAAGCGGCTCGGCAAGTTGACCGTGGGGTTCACGGACGAGGGCTGGGATCCCGTCAAGAGCAGTGTTGTTGTGGCTGGGAACATGGGCAAGTTTGGGCAGAACCCGGGTCTCGGAAGGAAGTTGCTGGCTACGGGGGAGAGGATGTTGTGCGAGGCAGCGTCGAGGGATCGAGTTTGGGGGATTGGGTATTCGGAGAAGCATGCTATGAACTTTAGGGAGCATTGGGGGGAGAATAGGCTGGGAGAGGCCTTGATGGAGGTGCGGCGGAGGTTACGGGAGGAGGAGGAGGAGGCGATGAGGAAAGATGATTGGGATTATGGAGAGATGGACAACTGGTGAATTAGGGGAATGAATTGGTGAGCTTGTTGAAAACCCGGATTGGGAGTTGAGCCTACCTCAGCATCGTGAATCTAATTCTCTTCAGGCCATGCCTTTGCGAAAGGGGTCTATTCGTTCTATCTATCTAGGACAAGTACAACTCCTCCCGCCTCCCACCTCATGACACGTTGTTCTGTCCATCATTCGGGCAGTGCGAACCTGCAGCCCGACCTGCAGCATCTCCATCGAGGAAAGTCTGCCGCAGGAGGTTATACCGCATCTCGATCGCATCCCGCGCCCAGAAAGAGCAAGAGTCCCCCGCCCGGAGGCACTTGAAGACGGGATCCAGAATGGCCATCTGGACATCGTCCCTCAGGCCGTACGCCGTCATGACTATCTTCCAGTACTCGTCGTCGTCGTTCCAGGTGTCAAACGACTCCATCGGACTGGTCATCAAGTTCAGAAACGCCCCCTGCAGTCTTTCGCTGCTGGGATCCGCCTCGCACTTGGGGATCGTGGGGATCCAGTCGTTCCAGTTCCTCCACAGCTGGTCGGCTTTGGGCTCGGTGAAGCCGACGTAGGTGAGGGTTTCTCGGGAGATGGGCTGGTCTGGGATGCTGGCGTCATGGCGGGTTGACGTGTTTCTGGGGAGGATAGCACCCGTTTCCTTGATCATAGTCATCATGGCCAGTTGGGGAGAAGCAAAGATTGGAGTGGTGGTGGAAGTGATGGTGTAGGAGTAAAGAACTGTGGCACTGGATGTGGCTGGGTAGGTAGTTTATATGTTTCCTGGTAGGTGGTCGAAGAGATCAATGACGACGACGTGTGAAGGTTTCCTGGTTTGTTGGGGTTTTCGACTGAGGACTGGAGTTGAATATAGCACGTCAATTATTGCGCGGTAGTCAAGTTTGTCAACCAGACATGTGCCAGCAGGTACCGAAACAGAGTAGTTGCCGGATGTGCCAATGGAAGGCAAGTCTCCGAGGGTCTGATAGACTTTAGACTTTGTTCAATGTTTCAGGACTGAATCACATTCTTTGCCGCCTCGAACACTACGTTGTTGCGGAAGGAGGATACGAGGTATGTTTCAAGTTGTAATGGCCCCAACGGAACATTCCGAGGATCCCATGATGGGCAGTTTCATATGTCTCAAAGATTGTCACTCAGCCATCAGACAGCTCTTCAAACATCACGGTGAGACTGCATATTGCCCGAATAAAGAAGTGGATTCCTACATCTCATTTATAATCTCGAAGCTACAGTGATGCCTTGGCCAAGCAGTCCAAGCCCGTCCATCACTGCTCCTGCTTCTTCAAAATCTCAATCAATGCCTCGTGTCCACTGATATCACTCTTCAGCCCATCAATGGTCTTCTGCAGATCCGGGATGATGGTCCCCTTAACCGCCTTGTCAAAGTCATCAACCTTCTTCTGCAGCGCAGCGGCGCGAGCCTGGGCCTCCTCGAGCGCCTTGTGGTCCTGGGCGTCGTGCATCTCAAACTTCTTCCACTCGTCGTACTCCTTCTTCTTCTCGAGGTCCAAATCCGACCTGAGCTTCACCTCTCCCGCCTCGGCGATAGACAGGTTCTTCTCCAGCCCAACGATCTTGTCCTGCAGATCGCGACCCTTCTGCTCCGCCGTGGCCAGCGCCGCCTTGAGTTGCTGAATGGTTCGCTCGTCGCTCGCGTTAGCCGCCTGGAGGCGCGCAATGTCGGCCTTGTCCTGCTTCTCCTGGGCCTGCAGGGCCGTGTACAGCTTCTCGAGCTGGGCGTACGACTGCAAGGGGTGCATCATGCCGTCGACGGCCACGCGGCCGTCCTTGAGGATGTAGTAGTAGCTGTCGTCGGAGGCGATGGCGTCGCGGATGTGCCCGTAGTCGTGCACCTGGAGCCACTCGTTGTTGTGGCCCAGGAAGCGGAAGAGCTTGCCGTCCGTGTGCAGCTTGTAGAGGAAGTCCTTGGTGCCGACGATGGCCGTGAGCTCGTCGGGGCCGCAGACGGAGGTCCACGTCTTGTTGTAGGGGTAGGTGTAGTCCCAGCGGGAGATGGAGCCGTCTTGGTCTCGCTTGTAGAGGGCGCCGGCGGCCCAGACGACCTGGACGGCCTTTTTGGAGTTGTCGATCTCGGTGTAGCCCATGGTGAAGTGTGTAGGGGGTTGGTGTTGAGTGATGTGTTATGTTTGGTGGAGAGGAGTGATTGTTGTGGTTGAGTGATGTTTGTAAGTTGTTTGGTAAAGAGGTGTGATTGATGTGTTGGAGAGTTGTGTTTAAGAAGCTATTCTTTGTGACCGAAGACTGATCTTTATGTAGTTCCCAGAAACTTGTCGATCGCCGTGTAAGTCGACGTAGAGAATCGCCTAAACTCCTATCCCGAAGGCATCCGCGCCATAGTATTGATGACAAACCCCGTCACTTCACCATCAGGACAAATCGCGTCGCCCGAGAAATCCGAACAGAATCAACTATTGATTTTGGGCCACTCGCCTTCCGTACGCCGATGCTAGATCGGGATAAGTCATCAAGTCGACCACGAGCTGAACCAGACGTCATTACGCGTTCCATATGCTATGAGGCAAGCCACGTCGACGAAGCTGAAGTTGAATGGGTGTCATACGTGACTCATTGGCTCTGGGCGGATAACTCAAACAGCCTTTGAGGGCGACTACTTGACGCGGAGCTAGTTGCCAAGCTGCATTCACGTTTGATGCAGGTCAGACTGCTGGCCCTGTAGGGCCTACGCCAGGAGACGTCAGCTGCTTACTATCCCTGTCGAGGACTCAAACGGCCGCCCCGAACGGGAGTCTAGCGATGCCGTTACTCGAGGCACTAGAACCGATGTTCACGAAAACTCCATCTTGTTGAGAGGGGAAAATGGGGTTTGCGTGATTGTTTGCACCGCCAGTCGGAGCATAAACAGACCGAGCTGGGGGACTTTGGTCTGACCCTGTTCCCTGTTGGCAACTCCGCATCGTCAGTTGGCAGCGACTAGTGGTCAGCGGGAATAACCCCGCTACTGGGCTGTAAAAAATACTAGTTTTTGGTGAATTTGGTAAATGATAGGCAGCGAGCTGAAGATCGATGCAACTAAACATGGCCAATGGTAGGACAGGGTCAAGTTCTATACAGTATCGTCTAGATCGAGATGTCGAGAACAAGAATACGAAGTGTCCCCTCTCAGCTGGCTACAAATTTGCCCTTCCCACATGAGATGAATCATGAAGCTCGTCATGACGAGAGGACTGACGACGGAAGCCTGATTATTCTTAATATAGAGAGGAATAAATCACGACAATATTGAACCGGATGGTGAGTTGGTTTTTGGTAAAATTGGAAACCAAGCGATATAAGAGACGTAAGGAGCATGAGGACTCCGAAGAACTTGGTTTCGATGCCGACTGCATCTGAAAGGAAGAAAGCAATTTTGATGAGTCGTGAGATTTCGATTCGTCATCTCTACCACGTTTGATCTAGGGGGGGTGGACATTAAGATGTACACGCACATTGCAGGTCAGCTGGCTTCGGAGCCTCAAAGGACTCCAGAAGTGACTCGCAGTTAGAAGACGGCACACGGGCGAGATTAATCGTAGTATATTATTTTTAAGATTACTAGATCTATGTGTGGGCGGAATGACCATTCTCATTCTAACCAGTATTCAATTCACAATCAGTCAAGTCCTCTTGCTTGAAGTCGACATGACGATCACCCACGAACTGCCAACTTTTAATTATAGGCACTGATCTGGACAAATCAGACCGACCAATGTGGCTTCGACATGTTGGTCAGCGTTTTACAATTCTTTTCCTGGTTGACTTGGGAACATATCCCATATAGGCTTAATCTTGATAGCATGTTCAGGCGCTGGGGAGAAGCGCGAGAGGGCAATAAGGAACTTCATCTTTGGGCGCGACTGGCTAACAAGTTGATAGGTCCGGTCGCCACACTGCGCGGTAGTGTTAGCGGAAAGACTTCCGCTGCCTCTGCACGGAGATGACATGGATGGACCGCGGAACCAGTGCACACCAAAGACATTGGCCCCTGAATGTCGCTTCAGCCCAAAGTGGCGGAGACAAGTAGGATTGGTCCATCGTGACTCGTGAGTGGACGTAAGCTTGCGCGGGACGTTTAACTGGGCAGTGGGAACCTGAAAGTATATGTGCATGCCTAGTTCGGGGGGCAAATGGACCGATTTCATGTTGAGTCTCCCTCCTAAATGCCTTCCTTTGTTGAATAAGGATTTAAAAGCGCATGTCCTCAAGCGTAAGCCAGTCAACTCCGTCCTCACTTCCAAGCCAACATCTCGCACTGCAAAGAAGCATACCACGCACCATCCGTCTCAGCCCACTCCTCAGCCGCCCGCAGCGTCCGCCGGATCTCATCCTCGGTAATCCCAGCATCCAACCAACTCTGCCTCGCCGCGTCTCCCTCCCTCAACTGCCCCGCCGCCCTCCCGGCCAACCACCTCCGGGCTTCCGGCCCCGCGTGCACCGACGTCCCGGCGCCGACTCGGATCTTTTCCGGGTCGAACCCGGCCTGCTGAAAGAGCGCCGGCATGATGGTTCCTGTGGGATCGGCCGCCGGCTCGCCCTTGTGCAGCGCGCGCGAGAGGTTGCGCACCCATAGGCGGTCGAGCTCTAGGCTCTGCGGGTAGAAGTGCTGGCTCGCGGCGTCGCGCGTGGCTAGGATGCCGCCTGGTTTCAGCACGCGGCGGATTTCGGAGAGGGCGCGGAGGGGTAGGTCTGGAGGGGGGAGGTGGCCGAATAGCTGCGAGCAGTAGACGACGTCGAACGAGTCGTCGGCGTACTGGAGTCTCTCCAAGATGTTTCCCTGCTCGAAGACGACGGAGCCGGGTCCCTCGGACGGGGCGTTGGGCTCGGCTGCCAAGGTCTTGGCCTTTTGCAAGACGACGGGCGAAATGTCCAGGCCGATGGTCTGGCCTTGGCTCACGTACTTGGCTAGGCTTGTGGTGATGGTGCCTGGGCCGCAGCCGATGTCGAGGATGTGGTCCGTCTTTTTGATGTGTGGGAGGAGAAAGGCGGCGTCTGATTCGGCGGTGCGTAGTTGGTGTGTTGAGGTGGTCGAGTTGGAGTAGCCCTGGGTGTAGTTGCTTGGAGGGTTTTGTTGGGCCATGGTTGAATTGTCTCTAGGTGAATTGCTTTATTGTTATGTAGAACTTAGAAAGCACGAGTATGCTCCGTAAACAGCTTCTTTAATACACGCTGAATAAAACATTCCGCGTCAGGCACCACTCGGAGTTTGCTGGAGATAGGCTCCATCCTTCAGCTTCGGTGCCGACGTCGGCAATGAGGATTTGTTCGTAGGATCAGAGCACAGCTTGTCGAAGATTCCTTCTATTCGCTGCATTATGAGCGACAGCGTTAGGCAAAGCTTCCAGTTGACATCAAATACTACATCCCAGCCAGGCTTCACTTTTAGTCTATATGCGGCATTCCTATCCTGGTTTTTTACTTACAGTACCGTGTACGTATGTTGGGGACTTTAACGGCCTTGACTATCATCATTGGGGGCACAAACTGTCCATGCCAGGCGTGTCTATTGCATGCCGAGATTTCCTTAACATTATGAGTGTTTTTCTTGAAAGCCTTTCCCGTGATGCTCAATCAATCAGCCGTAAATTAATATGATGTCGTCCAACTTTGGTGGAACCCAAGCACGAGACTGTTGAGTTGTCGCAATATATATATATATTTCACGATGCCCCAACCTCATTCCTTCCTTAGCATGATCCATGCAGCGTGGGCCGGTTCTGCCTGATGTGTTGGTTGTCTTCGTCTCCGCCATCAGCTGACCGTGAATTCTTCCATTGCTCCCACAGGGATACTGATTTTTATAAAGCGTGAACAGTGCCCAAATTCCTCGCGACTTTGTCGCGTGAATACTTCACCAATCCCACTGCTCCTTGGAAAACACCGAGAGAGCCCTGGAGCTCAGCCCCGAGCATCATAATTCAGCGCTCGCAACATCGAGTCAAGTTCGTCATGTCTCAACACGGCACATCATTCCTCCACCTTCCGCTCGAAATCCGAACTCTCATCTACGACCTCACCTTCACTCCCGTCAAGCACGCCAACCTGCTCCAACCAACAGGAACAGCATACACAAAAGATGTCGCGCCACTACTCTACGTCCACCCAACCATTGCCGCAGATCTCCTCCCCCGTCTGTACCGCGGCGATATCTCCGCCGTCCTCCCCCTCCAGGAGCCAAGCGAGTTTGTCAAAGGCTGGAGATTCAACCAATACCAGCTCGAAACACGCCTGGAAGAATCCTCGCCCCTGATGAAGCAGCGTTGCGAGAAGCTCGTTGTCGAGGCTGCGCAGACGAAACCCGTCCTTATGGATAGAGATTATCAGAGCCAGATGGATGAGTTGGGTTCTAAGTGGCGCGGACGTTACGATGATGGGTTTTGGTCGCGGGATGATTTCCCCGCGTGGCTCGTATCGGTTCTGTGGACGATTAGGAGGCAGATGCCGGGCCTCAAAGAGGTGCAGTTTATCTTTTGGTTTGGAGAATGGAGCACGGATGTGAGCAATTGGGAGCGTCACCTGAAAAGACTCGCCCAGCAATGGAACTCCCACGTCGTCCGAGGATCGAAGAAGCACGCTCTTGATGAAGACGGGGAACCCCAAAACCCTGCCAAGTCAGTCGACTTTGACATCTTCAACGATACTCTTCACCCAGACTTTAACGAGTCGAAACCGATCAAAGACTCGCTCCATATCGACGTCCAATTCAACTTATTCGACTACAACGATCCCGACGCCGGCGACGGCGGCAGCAACTGGCTCCAAATGTGGGATAGTTACGCCGAGGACATGGAGTCCACGAACCCAGACTCACCCTTCAGCGTCTCCTTTTCGGCAATCGATCTCGCGTGGGGCAACCATATAAAAGGAAATCACGAGGGGCGGGAATTCGAACCAAAGGGCTGGGAAAACGACTACCTTTTCGATATGGAGGACGACGAGGTGGAAGAGGTGCTTCACAAGCGTGGATCCTTGACGAAGACGTGCAAGCCGATGTATGTGACGCCGGGAGAAGGAGAAGGTGATGGGCGAGCACGGGGGCGAAGTTTGTGGGGGTAATTCGAGAGTCTATTAGTTCTAGAATTATCGTAGATGGCATGGCGTTTTAGGATTTATTCTCCCATATATCCGGTTTTGACGGCGGCGTTACTACTCCGACCCCGGTGTAGTTGGGCATGACCACGTCCTACAGCAGCTTCCGCGTGCAAGGTCGTGGAGAAGGGACATGTAACTGGCTAGAAACGCAAGGATTCATCTCCAGATTCACCTCCGAGTTGCACCGCTAATCCCCCTACTCGGACTTTGCCGCAAACTCTCGCGCCGCCCGTTGTCTCACTCTCGCCTTGCGCCTCTCCCGCATCTCCTCGGTGACCTCGTCCGAATCTTCCATCTGATACAGCCTCTCGTCCGTGTCGGCTTGCGCGTAGACCTTCCTGTGCGTATCGTCCATCTTGTCCTTGTCCCACTCATCCGGCGCCGTGATGCCCAACTTGGCCAACACCAAGTTATCCGCAAACGGCCGCGTGTACGACGGATCAAACTCGTCCACCTCGAAGCCCTTCCCCCAGAACAAGCTCCTGCTCTTGTGAAACGGGTTGTCCCCGCCCTCGTAGAGAAACGAATGGACCTCGTTGTCGAGCCATACATTGCGTCCCGGGACTGGCTGGCTTAGGGTTTCGACGGTGATGGACACGCGAGGTCTGTCTTCGGGGGCGCGTTGCCTCTAGCCGAGCCTGTCTCGCATTGCCACGAGGAGGGACCTGTATTTACCATCGTCGAGGAACTCGAGATTGCTCAGTTCTAGCGTGCGCAGCGTGTCCGGGAGAGCGGCGAGGAACCACACAAGGTCGGCTTGGGTGACGAAGAAGTGTGACAGGCCAAAGTGTCGAAGGCGTGGCCACTTGTCAATGGGAAAGATGTCGCGCAAGGGGACAAAGTCGGTGTTTGGCGTCCATCCACGGGGAAGGTTGCCTACTTCAGTCACGTCTGCGTGAAGACTGACGTGTTCCATGTCGACTGCTTTCCCAAGCGCCTCCTTTAAGAGACCGCTGCGGTAACAGGGCCAACCAATCCTCCTCATGCCGGGGACTTGCAGCGACAGGTCGATTCGGCGGAAACCCGGGCGCTCGAGGACGGCAGTGAAATTTGTCAACTCGTCGCACGGAGCGTCAAATATATGACCGTTGAGCCCCGTCGTGAGGCGATGGACATCGATACGCAGCTCCACGACGTTGTGTTGCTCCTCGGCCAAGACGCGTGTGACGATGCGGAAGCCTCGCCACTTGTTCTTGACCTTTTCGGGGGCGTCTCCCCAGGACGGCGGCTCTATCCACGGTGAAGAATATTCCCACTTTGTCGGCCAGCCACGCGGGATGGCGTGGTTGAAGCCCATGGGGAACTTGCGGATCATGGGCGTCTGGTACAGTGGCGTGAAGAGCAGCCCGTGGGCCGCGGGGGTTATCGTGACCGTCTTAACGGGACATCTCGCGAGGGCGTAGCGAAAGGCTTCCTTGTCGGCAAAGATTTGTCTGCATACCTCAGGTGGGAGGGAGTAGAAGGGGGGAGAAGAGACTTCGGTCACCATGGTTGGGAGTTGTCGACTGGAGTCTTGGATAGCCTGGGATAGTCTCCCTTTATGCAGGGCAGCTCCAGGCCCCTGAAGTTGTTGGTCCAGGGATTAGAGGCCAGCCCCCTAAAAGACCCTAACCCTGGAATCAGCAGGGTCCGGATCCTGCCGGCGCTCCATCACTTTTAGAAATCGCTGTGAATGTTGGTTGATACAACGGCCATCAGCTCGGTTAAAAAGAAATACTCAGAAGTATTAGATATGAAAGGAGAGGCAATCGCGATGAGTCCTGAAAAATACATGTGTGCTCTAAGAAGGTCTGACAAGTTAGTTGTTCTTGCCACGGAAAGAATTGAGGAGATGAGTCTCGTCTTGAAGATTGAACACTGAGCAATTTGGATCAAGAGTTAATTGCGACTCCCTCTATTTATAGCATAATGCTTCTTCACTTCATTTTAGTTGTTTCCCCGAGCCTTACTACACGAAACTTCCACGAGGAGAGAGTACACAGCAGAGCTTAAGAGTTGAGGTCAAGACAACACCACAAGTCCAATGCGGGGTGTTCCTCCTGGATGACTGACCTCACGAATAACGCCCTTGATGGACTGGTAAAGGGCGAATTATTTTCTATGTATTTCAGATCAAACGTGCAACCATTACACATAAGTCTTAACCATCTTCAGTACTGCCTCCTCGATTTCCTTCGGGTTCGTAGCACTCAGGTAATGGCCACCCCCTTCAACAAAAGTCAACGTAGCCTCGGGCGCCGAAGTGAACAGTTTAACGTGCTCAGCTGGCACAACTGTTCCAAAAACAGGATCCTCGGTGCCCTAATAAAGCACGATCAGTAACAGCCCAAGAAACGATTAAGGTATGAATCCTACCTGGAGCCAATACACGGGGCACTTCACATCCCGAGCGCGAAGCATCAACCCGTCACGCTCCAACAGACACGCCAGCGCCATCCTGACCTTCTTCCGGCCCTCGTCGCCACGGTAGACGTCCTTGAGCGTTTCGTCCCAAAAGGCGAGAACCTCGGGAGTCACGGTGGTTCCGAACCCGACCGACGCGACGAGCCCTCGCCAGACGTCTTGGACGACAAAGTCTGGCGTCGGCACCGGGCTGGCCCACGAGTCATAAAAGGGACCGAGTTGGGTCTTTGGGTCCCAGCAGCCTTTTTCGCGGGACTCGACGGACTCGGAGTCGAGGGAAGTGCCCAGGGGAAGGAGGCCGAGGATCTGAAGTCTTGGTTAGTTACTGGCAGGTCTTTGGTGTGAGAATGAGTTTGCATACCTTCTCAGGAGCCAAAAGCGCCATGCGCACAACCACCCAACCTCCCTGGCTAGTCCCCAAAGCGAAAGCCTTCTCGACGCCCATCGCCTCCATGACCTGCAGCGACATGAGAGCGGAATCCCAGTAGGTAAAGTGCTCCGACGGGCAGCTGGTCGAGCCGTGACCGAGGGGCTCAATGGCAAGGAGGTTCACGGAATCGGTGAGCGTCTCGCTTTCGAATTGGGCATTGAACAGAGCCGAGGTGGTGCACATGGAGTTGACGAGCACCAAGGTGGGTTTGCTGGGGTCGATGGCGTCGCCCGAGAGGCGGTATCCGGCGGTGATGCCGCCGAGGTGGGAGACTTTGATGGTTGTCGTGGCGGTCATGATGAGATTGTTTTGTGTTAGAAAAGTCTGGATAGTTCAGGTCGGTGAAGGACCAGTGAGATATTTACAAGAACAGAACAGAAACTAGAAACCAAAGGGGGGCAGCGTTGGACGATCATCGCGACAGGGGAGCACGACACTCGTACGCCAACGCCCTACCGTTTCACGACGTATCCGTACCCCGCGGCAATTGACTGGAGTCTGGCACCCTCTCAAACATGGCCTGTCCTTGTTCTTGGCTCTCAGCTCGAAAAGTTTGAACCCATCAGTGGAGTTGATCAAGACAACAACTCACCGAAGACCGTGCAGGTCCACCAACCTCCGATGATCCAGGCTGGAAAGGGAGAATTCACCGAGTGTTCTAAGTCAAGACCGGGAGTCTTGGCGAGCCAATCTGGTTGAGTGCCCGAGAGCCGGTGCCTCGGCAGTCTCCATTCTCCAAGAGTGGCACGAGTTGGAGATGGGACGGAGCGCACAAAGAGGTGAAACGGACCGAACCGTTAGGCTGACTAGTTGCATCAGATAATCTACCAGTAGGCTGTACAGAAATTTTATTAGTTTGCATGTTTGAAGCGAAGAACAAAGAAGGGTTCGCGATTCACGGGTGGACAACGCACAACCTCAAACATGAAGTCGCACACAGATGTTAGGTAGAAGTCTTTGTTCTGAACTCGGCTATTGACACGAGTCCACGACACTTTGTGAACACCTGTAGGAAGCGTGGCGGAACCGAGATAGACGTTGCAACTATGGTAATTTGTGGTTTGCTCAACATGACATAAAGACATTGAATGCGTCGGATTGAAAGAGAAACATAATTAAAGGCTGTCGCTGGAATATATATCTTCTATCTGCATTGCCTATTGCCCTCTATTATTAAATCTTAGTGACTAATAGTTCGATTGCCTTGATCTGGGGAAACTCGGCAACTTTCGCCTGTTGAGTAATCACATTATTTAATGCGGGTGGAATTATATAACTGAACCCTGCTGTACGGTGCATCATCGAACGATTCTTCGGTCCATGTTTGCACTGTTTGGAAACTCGATTGATTGAGTAATCATTTAATTCGTCCTCTTCCTGCCCGATGCAGAATGATATCATGGTCTCGCCGACATTGCATAATGCGCATAAATCGTACTTGAAGCAGTAATCATTAATTACATTTCAGAAATGACGTGTTGAAGGATTAATCAGAGTGAGTTGAAGGCGATATTTGGACTGAAGAAAGCATAAGTATCCAAGAAATGCCCTATCTTTGCATATCTGTTCACATTCAAACTCACTTCTTCTCAGCTAATCCCACATAACAACATCACTTCATACACCAAAACAACATCAAATCATGAAGACCGGACTCATCGTCGGCTCTGGCCGCCAATCAGAGGCCCTGATCAACCTCTTGTCTCGCACTGGAGAGTATCACCTCCTCGTCTTCACCCGAAGCGCAACCTCAACCACTTCAGCCCGACTCGCAGCCCTTCCCAACGTCGAGATTGTCATCAACCCCGCCGGCCACGGCTACGACGTCGAAGCCTTCCTCGCCGCAGCTTCCAGGTCGCAGTTCGTCTGCGTCAACACGGACGGCTTCGAGCTCGGGGAGCAGACGGAAACTTACTGGGGCATTCGCCTGTTTGAGCTTTCTAGAAAGGCAAACGTGGAGCATTTGATTTACAGCGGACTGGATTATGCGAGTCGGGATTCGAACTTTGATCCTAGTCTGTATGTTGGGCATTATGAAGGAAAGGCGAGAGTCCAACGTGAGTTCCCAATGCAACCATCAAGTCAACTCTCAACTAGATACCTAGTCGACTAATGCCTGCCCCAGAATTCATGCATTCTCAGCCCAAGTCTCCCATGGCGTGGACCATCATCAAAAGCGGACCATACATTGACAACCTATGGCAACTCATGGCCCCAACCATCGATACCAACGGCACTTACTTGTTCAAGCTTCCCCTAGGAAACGGTGCAATCCCCTTCATCGACCTCGACGACCTCGCCGGCTATACCCACTGGGCTCTCAAACACCCCGACCAATCCAACGGCCTCGACCTCGGAGTTGCCACCGCCCACGCATCCGGCCCCGACATCGCAAACGCCTTTACGGCCGTCACGTCAAAGCCCGCCCAGTACGTCGACTTGCCCATCGAGGAGTGGCACGCAGCCACCTGGAAGAAACTCCCTAACGGGCCCGACACCAAGGTCGGCTTTCTGAGCGTCAAGGACAACGGGGCGCTGCTTCAGACGTACGGGGAGAACTTCACAAACTGGTGGAACTTGTACAAGGCCAGCGCGGGGAACAAGGGGCTGATCCGGCGAGATTATGAGTTTTTGGACAAGATTTTGCCCCGTCGTGTCAAGAGTGTTGCTGATTGGATGAGGAAGGCTGGGTACACTGGTGAGCGCCGTTCTAAGATTGAGATTTTGGAATGAGAGGGGTGTTCATTTAAACGTTACTTGGGATCAGAGTGAATCACAATGCTATAGAGTATCTTGGTCTTACATTCGATGTTTTTTAAATTGCCTGAAATGTCCGATGTATTCGTTTCGTTGTTCATCCGATGTCCAATCATCTCAGCGAGTGGAAACCGGAACATAAGACGCTGAATAAAAGAACCTCAAGATATTCAGCAGAATGTCGTAACATATTCCCTCCAACTACATTATATATTCAAGTGATCGTAAACCATCTCGGAAAATATCGAGAGTTCGTCGTTTCTATCTATTGAGTTACGAAACTCGCCTGGATGTGCGAAAAATCCGCCCGACTCGTTCCCTAATCTGCCAACAACTCCAGAACTCGGTACATGGACGAAAGTTCCAGGAACCCTCAGGAACTCTCCCAGAGAAACCGCTTAAAAGGCAACTTTTTTTTGGCCTTAAAATTTCAATCTTATCCTCACAAAAAACCACACACTCACACACACATCACACACAACCAACCAACACCTACCAACAACACTACCAACCACCCACCATGTGCCGAGTTACCTCCGTCTACAAGAAGTGCGAAGATTGCGGCAAGAAGGGCGCTCGCGTTCGTGTCTACACGGATACTTGCCCCCGCGTCCGCCAGGGCCGTAGCGGCCGCGTTTGCGACTCTATTCGCACTCGCGAGCAGTACCAGGCCTGGACCTGCCTTCCTTGCTACCAAGATAACTCCATCACGAAGAACAACCACTACACTTGGTAGATAAATAATGTCTGCCGGTGTATCATCGCGATAAGGGGTCGCTTCATGGCGGCAACTTGAGTGGTGACAGATGATGATGGGTTGCGATTAGGGTAGCGGTTTAGCAGATGAACGGACGGCTGAGAGATGGCAGGCGAGAGAACCTATGACATGCAGCATTGAAGAATGGGGAGGAAAAATTAGATAGTCAATAAAATACTGTTGGCATTGATTGAGAATTGAAATTTTCCCTTGACTGTGACTGTAACTTACTGACATTAGGTCTACCAATATTCCTGCCAGTTAATCCCTGCTCACTATTGAAACGTTGAGCTATGGATCATGAAAATTGTCTCAGTCACTGCGTGAACTAGGTGGGCAGCCAGTTATGAGATAAGTAATTTTCCCCAGTGCTGTCTCTTTGTATGCCCACATAGATAGATAATTATACTCCTTCTCTACCAGGCGGCTTGCACATTGCCGAGATTGTTCTCGTCGACCATATCTTCGTCTCAGGATACACCTGAATGTGCAGGACCAGCAGCCCACGTCCAAGGGCTCCGAGTCAACAGGAGCGTTAGAGATGTTCCGCTTGTAAGTTTGATGTATGCAGAACACAGTCCATGGCCAACTCAATTCAACCATTGAGACCGACGGCCTCAAACTTCGCCAGAGCGTTCGAGAACAAAGGCAGCCGCATACTTAGGCACTTACCTAGTTCAACACCTGCACGCAACGGGCGGGCAGCTCTGGCCACCCACATACCCGTGCCTCATGCATGCCATTGTCCAGCGAACCTCTCGTCGTAATCTCAAGCTTCGGCATTCGGAGAAGGTCGGCAAGTCGGACCTCATGGTGAATGAAGCCTATCTAGTTACGTATGCAAAGGCGAGGCTGATACATCAAAACAGCGCATCCCAAAGCCTAGATAGATCCGCTCAAAGATAACAGCTCAAAATAAAACGTTCCTATGCCCTGCAAAACCATACTCCTCCGCGAACACGCTCGTCACGCCACGCATCACGAGTATCTCCGAGACCGCGGAGAAGGCGGAAAAGAAGGTTACATTGCCGGCACGGCCTGGGCAGTCTTGGCATTTGTCGTCGGCCGTGAACTCCTCCCGCTTTTCGACCGTCGATTCGTCAGATCCAGGGAGGGCGAGAAACAATTTGCATTTGCCAAGGGATCTTCCTGCAAGACTTATCAAAACCCCGCTCGTCCAAACAGGTCAAAGGTCCGCCCACGACGAGAAACGACCAACCCTCAGCTTTTGTCTTCTATCCATGACGTTCCAACGCTTCTTCAACCACTCCCAGACCGGTCGAGGCGGCATCACTAGTGTCTTGGCAACCTCCACTGAAAGCATGCAGCTCGGTCAGAAGAAAAGCCATGCTTGCCATAACAAAAACGAGTCCGGTTTGGCGTGGCGTGGCGTGGTATAAACCCCTCACCTCGTGGTGGGCGGGTGATCGTCGAAGCTTGGGTGAGGGGGCCGGGGTAAGCTTAAGAAAAGGCTTAAATGGCCGTCCTTCGCCTGCGGGTGAAGGGATGAGGAAGTGTGATCCAAGTTGCTCTGAACGGCCCGAGTCTGCTCATTCTCCTCCAGTCCATCCTCGCCATGTTTGTCAAACAAGTTGCTGCCCTCGGCGGCCTCGCAATGGGTGCTGCCGCCGAGACAATCCACGGAGCCGTCGTCTTTAGCCGTCACGGCGATCGTATGTCCCCTCTTCCACCTTAACTCCTCCACTCTCTCACACAAACAGGCACAACCAAGTGGTACGGCGCCCAAACCCTGACCAGCCTCGGCGCCGAACAAAACTACCAAGTCGGCAGCGCCTACCGCTCCCGATACCTCTCGTCCGACTCTCCCCAGCAGATCCTGGGCATCTCCGAGGACCAGTACGTGTCGTCGCAGCTGTTCGCCAGCGCGCCCGACCAGGGCATCCTGATGAACACGGCCACGGCCTTCCTCCAGGGCTTCTACCCGCCGCTGGGCGACATTGCCCCTGAAATCGCCAGCCAGACGCTCAACAACGGCACCAACAGCACGAGTCCCATCGACGGATACCAGTATGTCGTGCTGCACGGCATCAACGACAACTCGCCCGACAGCATCTGGATCAAGGGAGACGACGCGTGCCCGGCTTACATCAACGCGTCCAAGTCGTTCAAGCAGAGCGACGTCTTCGCCGAGCGAGTCAACGCGACGAGCGACTTCTACGCCCAGTTCTACGACGTGCTCTCCGACGGCGTCTACAACCTCAAGCCCGAGAACATGACGTACGCCAACGCGTTCAACATCTTCGACCTGGTCAACGTGGCTCGCATCCACAACGCCACGTCTCCCGCCCGCAACGTCTCCGACTCAGACCTCCTCCAGCTGCAAACCCTCGCCGACTCGGCCGAGCTGGGCCTCAACTGGAACGAGACGCAGGACGCGCGGTCCATCGGCGCAAACACGCTCTCGGGCGTGGTGCTCACGCAGCTCAACGAGACCGTCGCCGGGAAGGGAGCCCTCAAGTTCACCCTGCTGGCCGGCAGCTACGACACCTTCCTGGCCTTCTTCGGCGTGGCTGACCTGCTGGGCGTGTCGGCCGACTTTTACGGCTTGCCGGATTATGCGTCCACCATGGCGTTTGAGCTGTACAGCGACGACACGGACGAGTTCCCCGACGAGGATGAACTGCGCGTGCGATGGCTCTTCAAGAACGGCACCGACGGCGACCTGACAAACTATCCGCTCTTCGGACTCGACAAGGACTCGCTTTCGTGGTCGACTTTCGTCAGCGAGATGACGGAGCGATCCATCCTGGACGTTGGCGACTGGTGCGAGCAGTGTTCGGCGACGGATATTGATTTCTGCGCCGCGTACGAGGACGATACCGAGGAGAAGAGCACGAGTTCCGGGAGCGACGACGACGACGGAATGTCGAATGCTGTGGCTGGTGTCATTGGTGCCATGGTGACTCTGGGAGTTGTCGCCATCGTCGGAGGTGCCCTCTTCTTCTTCTTGAAGAAGCGGAAGGGAGCTCCCCTTGAGGAAAAGACGAGTGTGAGGAGTGGCAGCACCGATGCGAATGCCAGTCCTGTCTAGGGGATAGGGGATAATGGGGAAATCGATAGCCAGGGAGAAGCAAAAGATTGACCGTGCAGCTCCGTCAAGGACCAAATAATGGACTCCTACGACGAGGACTTTGAATAATCATGATTATATTTGGACCATTAGTAAATTGAACTTCTTTCCAACCTTGACATGGAAACATAAACCGAGTCTGGTTCTCGGTGAAGCCGCTGCTCAACCCTGAAATCGCTTCGGGCTCGGGTTATGGAACCTGAACGGCAAACGTATGTGGCTCCTTGGGTCCAGGTATTATTTCTTCTGTTCGATATCTCAGTCCTTTCTGTCCCCACGAGCAGCATCGAATCACGCCGGGAATGACTAGCCCTGTGAGGAAAACGTCTACCCACCTGAATGTGCATAGACGGACAGGCTGCTGTGCCTGGCCGCCTGGGTCAGCTCGAGGCTTTCCGAGGTGCGTACGGGCCGCGTTGCCGAGGGAGTGTGGTAAAAGTTCATCTGGCCGACGTTGCTGGAGGGAGAGTTCGAGGAGTCGTGGCCTCTCTGGAACTCTTTGAAGAGGGCGTAGTAAAAGGCCGTGTTTGCCACGGCGCATGCGCATAGGATTTCGATGGATGCCCACTATGGCTTGGTGTTCAGTATTTTTCGACTTAGCAATAAAGAAATAGGTTATGTACCATTGATCGTGATCTTTGTGAGACGGATTCATTAAGAATGAGGGGCAGTCGAATGACGGTAATAGCAACAACGAACCCGGCGAGACAAAATAGAAATATTAGAGGCAATCTCCTAACAAGCTATCAGCTGCAAGTAACGAGACTCAACAACGGCACGGCCTACGCTTTGCTGTTGATGGTGATGTATCGCAGGATCGGGAATGGGAAGACGATTAGAGCAATATCAGTAATGATATTGAAGACAGCCATGGTGACGAGATTTCCCAGGGCCTTTTGGCAGTTATCTGCGCTGGGTCAGCAGCTGCTCGCACACGGCTTTTGCAGGGCGCGTACGTTTCTCAACGCTCCACATGCTACACACGATACGGTCAGTCGTGGGTTTCAACGACGAGGCATGGGACGTACAGGTGCAGCGGCCGGCAATCGATCAAGGTGGTGATGAGGACAATGACAAAGCTGACGACGATAAACCACCACAGCGCCCTCGTGGCGCCGGCCCCCCAGCGCAGCACATGGACGAAGCGGGAGTAGAAGCTAAGCAGACACAGCTTCAGCGACCAGAGACTAGAGTGGCGACCAAGTTAGCCGAGGGTCAGTCAGGTGACTTGTAGATATCTCCCGTACAACAATGCATAGCCGATGCGACCCCCGATCAGCAACTTGTACGACGTGACGTAGTTCTCCTCGAGCTGCGCGACCGTCAAGCCCTGAGCAGCAGCCTCCGCGACCGAGGCTTCGGCGTGCGCGTGGTACGGGTTCAGGACGAAGGATACGGCGATGCACCAGGTTCGCCCGACGAGGGGAATCAGCGAAAAGGCCATGTAGGCGTCGTCGGCGTGCCAGGTTCGCGGGCAGGCGGCGTGCGAGTTGCATCGCGAGAGCAGGCGGTAGGCGCATCGCACGAGGATCAGCGCCGCGCAGATGCTGGCCGAGGCGATGGCAAAGGTCACGTCCGGAGACAATGACATGTTTCTTCGGGCGTCATTGGTGGCGGTGGGCGCCTAAGGTATAGGATCGGTTGAGTTCGTGATCGAGGAGGAGGAGGATGGATGGAAAGAAAGCCGCATTGCAAAAAAAAAGAGGCGGGGAAGAAGAAAGATTTGATCTCTGGGGAAAAAGAGGAGATGGTCAGATGAGCCAGCAAAACAGCGAACCAGGGTCCCTCCATCAAGGGAATTAAGGGGACGAGAGAGAGAGAGCGCTCACGCTGTTCGGTTGAAGGGGGGCCCAAGCAAACCAGCCGCAAGGATTCGGCTACGAGCAACCGTTGGACCGTTAAAGGGAATGGTCTGCCCCTGTTGAAATGCGGGGGAGGGCATGACTCTTGACAGAGAAGTCGAGCGGTCACGGAGAAGATTTGCCGCTGGAAGACCCCGAGGAAGTGAGCCCACCCCCGAGCTAGAGTGCGTGATTCCATTTTGCTGACCGTGGCCAAGACGTTTTTCCCTTTTCGGGAGTGAGCACTAGGGTTTGACGTTTTTGCGAGAGTGTGCGAGGCTGACGGTATTTATAGAATTTGTTTCAAGGCGATATTTGACAGCGTTTTGCAGTCTGCTGGTGGTTTTGAGTCTTGGCTCTTGGTCCCTTGAGGAGGTGGTGCTCATCGGATATGTCGGATCTTCCAGAAGGCACTTTGCAATACCAATTTAAGATGAGTAAAACTCAAATATTCGTACCCTCTGCAAAACCAGCCTGAATGTCTTCGAGAAACATCTTTGCGACAAAATTGACATGTCATGTGTCCCAAGTTCAACCTCTATTGTTCTCAACCTCGGGTGGTCGCCCGCGCATGAGCTCAAGTCGCATTCGTCCTGCTCGAGAAGGACTCTCCGTCGCACATTCTTCTCGGTCACAACCGGCACTTGCGAATTGATCTGGAATTGATTGTGTCCTGAGAATTTTTTTGTCCGTTTGATTCCTCTCACGTTGCCGTCACTGCCGAGGAGAACAATGGTCGAAGGACATGACTCAGGGAGTAACGGGAACCTTGAACACCGCTCTCAACCATAGACTCCCACAATGAAGAGGCTGCGACAGGAGGAGCGCCAAGTTTACGCTATACAGATGCGCTAGAGACGGGTATTGACAAAGGTATCGCATAGGAACCTAAGAAATCTAACAAACCCGAACTGCCCCAAGTTAACCTGGTCCTAGAGCAACACAAAAGCGCCTCCTGGGTAATATTTTGCCCAAGTACATGAGTATTGGTTTTTACTACTTGCATGATTCTGCATTTGCCTTGCAGAATAGGTTGATTTACAAGGCACAGCCCTGTTATATCAAGCCACCGCGCCAACTCACCTTATCCAGTCTTGATCGGCGAAATCTCCAGCCCTCCTTTATTTGAGTTCAATTTCAACGCTCCTGAAACTCCTTTATCATTCTCAAAAGTTAGTCTCTTGCCATCCCCAGTAGCCTGAAACTACTCGATGATGAGCATAAGCGCACCTTCCAACAGGCCTTGGTGAACATAGTCTCAACCGAAGTAGCGGAAACGGCCTACGCCCAAATCCTCGCCGGCCTCTCAGCCTACCTATGTACGATCATATGCAGGATAGCTATGTTTTCATGGACAACCCCATTTGTCTATGTCTTAGATCATGAGCAGATACTTCCCGGGTTTCTGGATCAAGAGCGCGAAAAAGGCCCCCAAAGCCCATCAATACTTGGTCATTGATGGCTTATTTGTGATTTTGTTTGTAATTGTGAAAAGAATATTTAAAGCCTGCCAGTACCCAAGTGATTGTGTCTCGCTTGTTCTCCTTTTTCATGGCTGTGTCCCTCTCATTATTAGAACCCTTCAAGTATATGTGTAACGTACTGACCATACGTGTGTCTTTTGATTCAGATTAATCTCTTCCCTTTCACCGCGACAATGGTTGTCGCCTCTTTTAATCTCAAAGGCTATTGCATAGGTAGTGCACATGGTGCCGTTTACAGCACCTCAACACAGGAGTTGGCTGTGCTTGGCCTTCAGTTGTCTGTAAGTAAAGCTGCTGGTAGGACCCATGGCACGATTCCACTTTTGCAAAACTAATATTTCATCCAGGAGCTATATATAAAGTATTTCGTCCCTTGGGCTCATAAGTCTAGATGCTCTTGGATTTCTACTTGTTCGAAGTGTCTACGATTATGTTGTTTCCCTTCGGGCATGCTGACAGCCGCAACGAGCTTTATTGGCATCAACCACTCCTTCTCGCCTCGATTTCGGCGAAGAGTAGTGGCTTCTCGCAGAAACGACAAAAATTGCTCATCGGGATCTGGAACGCTGCCTGTACCCGGCCCCGTTGCCGCCATGGCCGGGCCTGCAACGGCTGTTCTGGCCTAGCAGCCCCCCGGCCTGCTGGCCAGCCGGTGCAGAATCCGTTGACATGGCTGGGAGTAGATCCTATCTCTTCCCACTGGAACTGCCTACGACACCGACGCAGATGGCGGGCCGCTGTGTCGCTCGCCTTTGCCGCGTGCAGCTAGTCTCAAGGCAGCCAGCACCCCAGGACAATCGGGGCTGTCCTTGGGCTGGATACCTGACGCTTCTCTCGACATATAGACAATGGGGGAATGGTTTAGTCGTCTCCCATTTCCTTTTTTGAATGGCAGCAGTCGAGGCAGATCATCCGGCACACTCGAGCACGGGGGAATTCTCCAGAAAGATCAAATAGATCGTAGCGATTAAACGCAACCAGCAATGAACGTCTAGAGCGGGAGTTCAGACATTGCCTGAAACGGGACCGTCTGCAGCGTTGCACGTATGTCTCCGGCCGCAAATTTCTCCAAGGGCGGGAAGAGGACATGAACTAGGTACGCACATTTGTACTAATTGAAACTGCCGGACGTTCGAACTGTGTGCCATATCCAGGGCGCCCCTGAAGGCGGGGGAACTTTTAGGGCAAGTCCTTCGCGATGAGCCTGTGACACATCTTGGAGTAGATAGTTTCCGCGACTCGAACTCTTCAGGACTTTGTCAGGCGAGCCAACCATCTTGCCTAGGAATCATGTTCCCGACAACTCCGACCAGTACGATAACATTACGACATGGATCACTATACCTACAACCAGGGGGCCGGGTTCCTCCCACAAGACGACGGATCTTGGGAATTGATCTCGATAGGCCCAGATTGTCTTTACACCCTGGCCCACGTCTTAGCCGATCACAACGAGAATCGAACCGCATTGACAAGTTTATTCGAAGTTGTTGGATATAGTCCACGACCTCGTGGCGAACGCCATCGCGACTGAACTACCAAGGTGGCAACGAAGCGATCAATGCTTGCCACACCGACCCGAAACATTCAGATGATTTTTTCTCGACAAGTCATAGTCTCTCATACACATATCCAGGATCGGACGGGATCAGCGCGGCAAACAAGACTCAAATGAGATCGTATATGACGATATCTAGGCTCGCCTATAAAGCCGGTGGCGTTGCTAGCTAGTCAACTATCGCTCGCGCTCCTACTGACATACGATGTCATGGCGCTCCTTCATACAACACCGACACTCGGGGCTGCATGTTCGTTTGAGGTCTAGAAGGAGGTGATTGGCATGATAACCCTAACGAGTAACTCGCCGCGCATGCAAAACGACTAGGGAAGTACACGTACTGGCACCGGGTCTTCTAGTACATGGGGCAGGAGTGTGAGAGTCAGAGTTGTTGTGCCTCAGGGACAGAACATTGTTGGGCCCAGCCGTTGCATGTCCTGATTGGGGAGCCTAGAATCAGGGCGAGGAGGATGAGATGGTGAGGCCGAATGTTGAGTATGAACTCGTCAGACCTTGATATAGACACTACAGGTAGTTTCAGCGATGCCTGCTGGTTCACACCACAAGCTGTTTCCTGAATGGCGAAAAGCACCATGTGAGCTGCGAGTACAATTGCCAAAAAGGGAGTGACAGTCAAACTGAAGTCAGTTGACCACCATGCTCTTACTAGGGCACTTGGTCCAGGACCTGCAAAAAAAAGTATTAGGTTCTTGATCTCATCTTGGATGAGAGGTAAATGTGTATACCGACGTGGGCCTGATTCGAACAGACGCCTCCGAGGAGATATGATTTCTAGTCATACGCATTAGACCACTCTGCCACCACGCCTAATAATTGATGACGGCTTGGGCCAGTATTGCCTACTATGCAGCTGGAGGAACAATGTCCGTCCGATTCACACGACGAATCCCTTGGCGTCTCATCGTTTCGTCAATCGCGCAACTAGCAACAGCTTCGCTTCATGTCAAGTTCGTCAAGCCGTCAAGCCATCAAGCCACGAACAAGCGGCTCTGCCAGCGTCCTGCAAGCCCACCGCCCTTTCCGGCCGTGGCTGAAACAGTAGCTCAAGTGGCGGCAAATACCATCTGCCAATCTACGAAGATCTCGAGCTTTCGCAGTTAAAGCAAAACCGTTCTTTTCGAAATTCCGCCACCCATCGCTCAACAGTCGTGTGGGCCTCGGCGGAAATAATGGATCGTGTTGGACGGGGAAGAGGCAATAGTCGCCCAATAGCTCTGCGCCGAAGAGGCTAGAGATTCGATAGCTTCAACGTTTTTCTCCTGGCTAAGAGGTAGAAGCGCGAGATTATTTGCTCTGAATGCGTATTTTGTACATACGCGTCAGCCTCAGTCACTTAGAGTTTTGGGTTTGCTTTGAAGGCCAAGGATGGAGTTGAACATGGGTAGGAGTTGTGGTAGGATCCCTATATATCCAGGAGTGGCCAGTCATCCCCGTGGGAATTTGCAGCCGTTGTTGAATTTCCCATCCACACTCGTTTAATATGCTTCTGGGAAAGACTCTCGCTGCTTTGGCAGCCCTCGCTGCCTGCGGCGTCCAGGCCGGGCCATGCAAAGTGAGCAGCAGCAGCACCTCTCTTTCGTCGACCGAGTCGACGACGACTCCTACTTCGACCCCTGAGTCGACCACTGCCAGCTCAACTCCCAGCTCGACTCCTGAATCGACCAGCTCGACGCCCATGTCCACGTCCACCACGTCGACGACCCCTAGCTTGACTCCATCAACAACCCCAAGCATGACTCCTACGTCCTCGACTACCACTACCACCACCACCACCCAACCTGCCGCCACTTGCAACGTGAACATCGTGCAGAACCCCGGCTTCGCGGGCGACAACGGCGACAGTACCACCTTCAACTTCAACCACTGGATCAACGCGGGCAACACCGGCTACGGAACCCTCCTGTCCTCCAGCATGTCCCACGCCACCCCCTGGGCCCTCAAGTTCAACGCTGGCGGGGGAGCGGGCACCGTCGGCCTGATGCAGAACCTCAACTCCATCCCGGGCAGACTATACGCCTGGTCCTTCTGGTACTACGTGCAGTCGTACAGCACCACGAGCACCCTCACCTGCAGCATCAGCAACGCCGAGTCCAGCACCCTCGCCGTCAACCTCGTCACGGCGGAGCAGGGCGTCTGGAGGTATGCCAGCGGGTATGCCGGTGTCGGCGAGGTCCAGCCCGCCATTTACTGTGGTTTCAGCACCGATGGCCCGGCCGAGGTCTACGTCGATGACTTTTCCTTTGCTCTTGTCTGCCAAGTCGTCAATTAAACCGAGTTGGGGAACGTTGCCCGAGAGGGTTCGAGCCGTGGGTTACGACGGCCGTGGAGAGCGGGTTTAATACTTTCCTTCATCGACATTCTAGAGTTATCGAGCGCCACCAAACACATCGTGCTCCTGGGGTGTCTGTACATATTGCAGAAGGAGACGATCTTTGCTTCATGTCAGGGCCGGCATCTGCGTTGTTCACTGGAGCCTGGATATAGCCAGTGGAAGTTTACCTGCCCGTATAATACGTACACTGCAATTCAAGCACATAAGTCATTGAATTAAAGCCCTACTGGCCAGAGTCTTACTCCAATTGGGCCATAGCTAAACACCGACGTCCTATACCCTTGTATATCATGTACCTCGGCCAGTAGGTACATATATTAAGTTCTTGTGTCACCAGACGTACCTTAAGACCTTAACTCGCGTATCTGCACTCACCCGATCGTATCTCAGCTCTCTGTTCCACTACATGACCTAAAAATAAACGTTTTAATACCCTATCAAATCCACCGTAGGATTAAATCGAGAGTCTCTTGAGATATAAGTAGCTTCATATGCAATTATTCACCTTCTGATCTTACGTTGGTGGAATTTCCAGCGTTTGTGCTCGCCTTTCTCTGCCAACACATGTGGAGAGAACATCAAGTGGCCTGCCGTAAATAGTCTCGTATGGAAAGATATCTGGGCTTGCATTCTTAATTCGAGATACCTCCAACCTGCTGATTACTGATTACACTAATCATACTGAGCTTCTCATGAACTCCTACCAGTTCTCAACCTCTCAACAGGAACCATCACCACAATCTGTCGTCTCCTCTCCAACCCCGTCCCCTTAATACATAGTCACCCAGACCCAAGATTGTTTCTCGTGAAATGTTTGTTCAAGGAGGAGCCTCCATCTGCCCTCCGGCGAGGCTCGCTGTGACATTTCATGTCCACCGAGCCAGTTCTTATAAGAGATGTCAAGCACAGCCAACGTGAAATTGATTGTTGCTCTTTAAGCCATTGAATATCAATATCGGCGCCCCCGGAAACTTTGCTCTTGAATTTCCCTCGAGTTCATGCGCCCGACTCGTAGAGCGTCTGCTGAAATGATCAGAGCACTTGTACTTAGATGACATGGAAGCGTCTAGAACGACCACGTCTCACAGCTGCGTAGCTTTGATGTGTCACAAAACTAACAACACCCCTCATGTTCCATGTGTTTGAGGCTGAACATAATCGCGAATCTCGCTCCCGCGTCGCACCGAGCAAAATCTTCATCCCCCCAATCGGATACATATCAGCCGGGCGCCATCTACTGCAAGGTCAAGGGGTTCCGGCGACAATCTCGGGCAAACCGCGTGTCAGCAGTAACTCAAAGGTTTGCTCTTGTATCCGGAAGCTTGAGTGTACTCGGTGTCTATTCGCGCCGCTTTTGTGAGGGTGGCAAGCTCCCCAAGCAAAAGGGCCGCGCGCTTCTTAGTAATGTGTACGTAAGGAAGCCCAACTCGGTAAAGTAAATGAGAGGGAAGTGATAGCAAGCTCAACTAAAGTGCCTCAAGATGTCCGGTTGGGCAGCGTTATGAAGTGCACATCAGGCAGACACGGCTCCTGGTTGTCACACCACGGAATGTGGGCGATAAAGTTGCTCGAATAGGATAAACGTTTCGTTTCCAATACGCAACAACCAATTATGCAGGAACGCCCTTACGGTTGAGCCGACGCGAAGCAGTTGAGGCTTGCCATGAACAAGGAAACCACGTCCCAGTCACAATTCCCTGCTGATAGTGGTCTGTTCCCCCACGCCCCTCCTACCATGTGGCTGCAGAATAAAGAGTGAGCTGGGGCGAGATAGGCTAACGCTTTCTGCCTGGGCGTTACCTTAGCCCAATCAACCCATGCAGATGCTGCACTTTTGCTCCTGAAACTACGGTACGCAATTGTGTACGTTGGTGGTCATCTTCCGCCGGCTCCTCTCCACATATGTGAGCAACGATTGTGGCATTGGGAATCGACCCCCATCAAACCGAGGAACGAGGTCGACTTGGCTGCATATCCCTTCAAAGGCAAGTGAAATATAAGAGTCCGCAGCTACCAGGGTTCCTAATGATCATTTCTACTCAGTCTTCTAGAACATCGATTACATTGACCAGCCTTCCAAGGCTTTTACCTACTCTAAATACCATTGGATATTTTCTTCCCTTCCAACAATGGTTCCCCAGCAACCCCCCTCTCCTCCATCTTCGCCCCAGTCTGTGCTTCGCTGGGGTCGCCAGCGGCCTCGTACAAGGACCCTGCCTATAACCCGTCGACTAAGATCCCTACGCTCCGAACGGAACGGGTCGGCTAAACGCAGACGCCGCATCGACCATCCGGAGGACACAATCTTGGCGTCTTCCGGGGACGAGTATTCGTCCTTCAGCGACGCCGAGTCGGATCGTGACCTCGGTGGTGGCCAGGACCCTTCGGATCTGGCCCGCTATGAGGAAGTCTTCCGGGACCAGATGCCGCGTCTACTCGAAAACATCCGCAAGGACCTTCAGTCTTCACCCGCGCGGCCACGATATGCCGCTTCATCAAGGAGACGTCCCGGCCCGCCGTCTGCCTCCCGGTCGAACCGTTCCCTTCACCTCGCCTGCCCCTACTACCGTTCAAATCCCAACACGTACCAATCCTGCCTGCTGCAGTACAGCTTGCAAACCATCAAGGACGTGATCCGTCACCTCCAGAGACACCACACCAAGCCCCCCCACTGCCCCATGTGTTACACGTCTTTCACCACCTATCTCGCCCGGGATAAGCACATCATGGTGAGGACATGCAAGATGCTGGACTTCGGGGACGTGGACGGCATCAACGACTACCAAAAGGCGCAGCTGGATAAACGAGATAGGCCATCTCAGGGAATCACGACCCGCTGGAACCGCATCTACACCATCGTCTTTTCCGAATCGGACAAGCCCGGGAGCCCTTTTCTGGACCAAGGTCGCGAACGAGCCGTCTCCGTGGCCAGGGACTACTGGAAACACAAAGGAGGCCGCTTTCTGGAGCAATATGTTAAAGGTCATAGGCAGATTCGAGAGAATTTGCAAAACGAGGACGAGGCACTTGAAGCTTTATCGCGTTTGACGCTGACGCAATTGTTGACTAGCATTTATGAGCCAGATGATGTTCCAGAATGAGTGGTTGGATGGGATGGATAGCTGAGGTAGATGGATTTTTGAGGTCGATGGGTGGTGAGGTAGCGAACTAGGCCGGCATTATTGCGAGTCAATTGAAGAACTGCTTATGCAAATAGCTCGATAAAGTTATTGGGAGGGAGTTAATATTTTACTGTCCACTGGAGTGCGAAATAACCTTGACGTGAATACAATTCTGGAATTGCGTTCATTAGACCTGAGCAAGCGTAAATACGGACGGCAACGAGACGGGCTCAATGCAGAAAGACTCAGGCGATCGAGATGTGAATCACAAGATTTGAGGTCGGGCAGGAGCAGGTTCTAAGAACCGCTATAATGTATGTGTTTAAAACTAAGACGATAATTAAGGGAAATCTAATATAAATGATCGATGCATGTCGGGGGAGCGATTTCGCGCTCCCCCAAGTGTTGATGTTTTGGGTCGCTGTTGAAGCATAAGACGTTGACGCGCGATGCGTCCATCGTTAATTTTGAATTAAAAAAACAAACATTAGGAAATATAATGAGTGACGTGAGAGTCGTGGACTCGTGGGGATACCATGTGGGCGCTAGACGTGAGTCATGAAAGCGTGAGGACATTCAAATGCCGGAGAAGGGATCGTTTTGGACGAAATCGCCGATGCGAAGCCAGCCGTTGTGATCGGGAACGAGGGGTTGGTCCAGGTTGGGAGCTTGTTGGTCGAGAGATTGGTCAAAGGTGAGGAGTTGGTCCAAGGGTTCGTCGAGAACTAGGCCGAGAGGTTGGTTGGCTAGAGCAGTAGTAGATGCTGAGGGTTGCTCGGTAGTAGTGGTGTTGTGGTAGTTCAAGGCAGTAGGGACCGAGAGCTGGTTGTCGGGTGTATATTCGTGGTTGCTGGTGTCGACAGTGTTCATGGTGAAATTATGGCCGCCTGGGCGAGCACCCAATTGATCATCAGTCTGACCCAGCGAAACGAATTGACTCAGGCCAAATTGACCCGTCATGCCAAAGCCCGGAGGCTGAGAAGCGTTGCGGCCCGCGCCGGCTGGAATGGTGAAGGCAGACGCCTGTTCCTGAAGGGGCATGGCCGGCGCCATCAAGGCGGGAGGGATACGACACCGAAACGGCTCCGTATAATGTTGGTAGTGCTCCTTGAGGCAATCAATGAACTTGTCGTCGCTGGTGCAATCGAACCGAGACGCCCGAACGAATTTCGCGACGCGCTTCAAGCTGTCGATGAAGCCGTTGAACTTGTTGGCGTACATGTCCTTTGGACAAGGGTGTCCGACGAAGAAGGTGTTCCAGATCCACTTCCACTTCTTCTCCTGATCGCCTCCCGAGTCCAGCCCCTCGGCCAACTGATCCAGCTCTTCCTTGCTGAAGGCATCGCTGGCGAAGGTCTTCTCGCACCGCCCGGCGCGGACATGCTCCCTGTACTCCTCTAAGGCGCCCCTCTTGTTCTCCCGCCAGCCCTCATGGCACCGGGGACACACCAGGTTGGTGTCGTGCTTCCTGTGGGATCGCTCCAGGTGCTGCTTGATGTAGCTGATGGTTCCGCGTCCCCCGTGGACGGCACACGTCGGGTACCGGGTGGGAGCCAGCAGGCCAAAGGGACAAGCGAAGCCGCTTCGGGCACGCTCGATGCCGCCAGCGGCAGAGAGAGTCGGGAGGCCGTAGTTGTGCTTCTGGTGCCGCTTTGCTTTTGTCGTCTCCTCCTTTCGGCTCGCCTGCTGCCGCTTTCTGGGCATGCTGAAGATCCGCCTTCAAGGAACGTGGGGGGAGGGGGAAACCTGGGATGCTGCTGCAAGGGAGGGACGCCGAGAGGGACGCAAAAAAAAGCGGACAACGAATCGAAGTCAAGATGCAAAGAGTGTGGTGAAGGTAAGACGGGGCGTGATCATCTGGTGAGTGGAAGAATCGACTCGATTGGACTTGAGCTGGCCGCCCCTTCGCCTTTCGAGCGTCAGAGTGTCAGGGCCTTTGATGAGTACTTATGTCTTCTCAACGAATCCGCCATCCATCCAGAGAAGTGCCGCGAGTCGGTGCTCTGCAGTACTACCAATGGCTCCAGCACCCTAGTCGCCATCACTTTTGTGTGGTGCGCGCAGCGCAAGGGTCAGGCCATTTGAATTTGATACGGATGGATGATGATCAGGGGACCATGACCGATTGTCCCGGTTCTCGGTGCGCAGCCGTGGTTCCTGTCGGCCTCCTTACAGAGGTGATGCCAGATCAAATGGCAAGGCGAAATGCATAGCACAGCCACACGACCCAGAGAAATGGTTGGCCCCGAAATTAAGATTGCCTGTTCTTGGGATTTCGAATCGTCGATACCCTCCTTGCATTAGTTACTGTAGGATATCGCGATGTTTGGCGATGGTGGCTGCAGGGCTGCAGTTGATTGCAGAACTACGAATAGCTTCGCCGGACGAATTCCTGTGAGACTCTGGGTGCCTTCACCAACGGAATTGATAAAAGTTCCCGAAAATTGGCTCATTTATCCAAGGTCTTATGCAAGCGGAGTCTTCATAATTCACCTGCAATTTTTTTCCAATTCAGCTCTCATGATTTGAAAAAGAAAAGTGAGGCGAGTTGGCGCGACGGACTATGACGAGGCCCTGCAGTTGTGGCTTGCAAGGTCACAAGACGTGCCGAGGATGCACTCGACGACTTCCAGAATTCCAGAACCCTTCCAGTAGGTTTCTGTCGTCCTCGTTTACTTGAAACGAACGAAACAATAAGGCATGAAAGAAGCAGGGCAGGAATGCATGTGATTCAGCCCGTAACGGTTCCCCCGACATGGGCCGGCAAACAAGGCGAATCTATGGAATCAAAAGGTTGCTTCCAAGTTGCCGGAGTGACAACGCGGACTCCGAAGCCACCCAGTCCTACCAACCCCCTTTGTTGCCCCTTTCCTTCCCCGGGGCAGAATGCTTCCGATTGCCACTCCCCGCTTAGCAGTGGGCTGTAACATGAAGGCAACTCATGATTCAACTACGGCGGAAAAGGAACAGGGGGAAGTGTTGGGCCCGTTGGGGGCTGAAAATGGGTTGCAAAGAAACTTGCGAACCATAACGAGGCAACAGATTCCAATTTCCAACTGCTGCCTTCTAGGCTCCCCCCCGACCGGCGCATGAACGAAGTTTCTGCTCGTCATCCTGTCCCCCGATGCCCCTGTTTGACGGCGTCGCATTCGGGTTGTTGTTGTTGTTTATTGTCATCTCTTTGGGGCTTGTTTCCCGGGTACACCACCCAACAGCGCCTTGCTAACGACGCGTGAAAAAGGGAGCAAATTTCCCAAGTCAAGGATCAGTTCCGTAACAACCATGAGATGCTTCGCATAGTTTGAACCTTAACAGAGGATCCTAGACAAGATGTTGATTTCGGCGTCTTGTTTCAATGGAAGGCATGTTTGAAGTTGGGATATATTACCTAAATTTCCCAAGGCAGGGATCGGTTCCGTAACAACCATGAGATGCTTCGCATAGTTTGAACCTTAACAGAGGATCCTAGACAAGATGTTGATTTCGGCGTCTTGTTTCAATGGAAAGCATGTTTGAAGTTGGGATATATTACCTGCGGAGTATTAGTTTACCCGCGTCGTAACCCGTACCCTTCTACGAATAACTTCCGTGGTTACATTCTTCGGGATTGGTCCCAAGATCGGATTATGCGGACTCAGATTAGTGATGTAATTCGCCTCGTAGGGCCGTGACTGATCCAGGGTAGGCTCGAGATATTCCCCCCAATTTATGAGAATTTGATGGGCAGTTGACAGGCCCCGGAGCTACCAATTGGGGAATCTCCATGACCATGCCGCAGTCCCTAACACATGCTGACCGAAATTTGAAATGGTTTCTGCATTGTGACCAATACTCAAGTGTTCCTCGTCCCTCGTCACTTGGCGCACAAGTAGCGTCGGAGGTATTGACGTGAATCGTGATCTACGACTGCGAGATACTTAAAATAATTCACGAGAATAGTTGGAGGGCTTATCTCTCCGAGGCAAAACACGCTGACAGAATGTTTCAGGTCTGCCACAGGTGCCGATAAGCAGACATGAAACTGGAGCCTCTGAACCTCCCTCCCTCCCTCACTCTCCCTCAGGCAGTCCCTCACACATAGGTAAGCAGCCCCTGGCGGCTCTTTTGCCTAAAATTGCAGCTGTTGACTGCAGCTGTTGCGGACTGATTGCCAATGATCTTAGCAACATGAAAGAGCGGGGATTCTTGCGCCACTACCATTTTAACCTGAATGAATCCCTGGACCTCGGACATAGTGATCGCCTTAAGTGTCAATACAACCATTGTGACAGGTGGTGATGATTGAACTCCTTCACTGAGGAGGATACACACAGGCCTAGCCTCCGAGTAAGTGCCAAAGTGGTCCACGGACCACGCGCTCGACCCTCCCTTACTCGCGCTCAGCCTTTGCCTCGTTAATTATTAAGTCCACAAAAAAAACGACACGGCATGTTACTGCGTAAGCAATTCTACATCTACATCGATAGCTATGCGATGAGTTTGAATTGCCTTGGAATTGCTTGTTGGCGTGCATCTTGTAGATGCGGTGTCAGCAGTGGGGGAAATCTCCGCCGGCACTTGAATGGTATGGACCGGTAATTTCGAGGACCCCCCCATGAAGTTGCCGTGATCAAACTGCCGGCATATGTCAAGACATGCGTATATCGATCTAACAATAGCCGGGGAATCATCATTGCATTTGCTGTCCTCTCGCCTAACGCATTTTTGGCCCCAACCTAGGTACATGCACGGCCATTCTCATGTCCTCGAGAGTTACCTCGGGGCTGGCACAGCTCAAGCTGGGGAGGCTATGGCGCAAATTCTTAGCTTGCTCAGGCAGGGATCAAAGTTCTCCAGAGGACTGACTCGGAACCAGGAAACTAAGGACGGAAGCATAGAGAAAAACTGCGACGGTTAGGGACGTCGGAGAGGAGAGAGAATTGCAGATGCTCTTACAGAAGCTGAAGCGATGGGGTAGTGGTGCAACGTGCAAATTTGGTTCTACGCAAGGCAAGCAAAATAACAGGCAACTTGGAAGATGGAGCTAAGAACCCCCTTCTATTTCTGCACTACTGTTTTTCTCCAAACCGTCCACCATCTCTAATAACCAGCGACTATTCGTACGCCTCAATCCTCCCATTCCAACACGAATCATTCCCTCAACCAAACCTCGAAATATAACCCTCTAGACTTAGCTGCGATCCCTTCAATTTCTAGTGCAGAGGGCTCTCTCGCGGACAGAGATGCTGAGTCCCGTGAAAGAATACCTAGACAATACAGTCAGCATCACGCTTCCGAGACCGCGTCTTGGCCAGCAGCAGCGCAAGCTCATCCTTCCAAATCTCAGCCTTGATGTACGAATTATGACCCGTCGTTTCGTTGCTCGCGGGGATGACCACGGCCCTGCCCAGACCAGGCTTCATCTGGGTGCGCACGGCGCGCTCCAAGATGCCCAGCTCGGGCGGGTTCATCCAGTCGTCGGCCGTGTTCACAGCCGTCAGCGGGGCCTTGATCAGGCCGAGGTCGGCGTACGGGCTGTACGTGGTAGACGCGTTCCAGGCGAACAGCTGGTCGTTGGCTTCGAACTCGTCGACCAGGGGGAGGAGCTCTTCGACGTAGGCGTCCACGGCCTTGCGCGTGGGATATTCCCCTTGCCAGTACTTTGGCGACGAGAGCATGATTTGCTGTATCATCAGGGCACCTCCGAGACCTAGCGTGGGCGTCTCTTCGTAGTCGCCGCCCTTCCACGCGGGATCCATGGTGATCATCTCCATGAGGAACTTCCTCCACAGGCGGTTGTGCCCGGCAATCTCGACCGGCAGCGAAGCAATGGGCATCAGCGCGTCCATGAAGTCCGGGTACATCTCCCCCCACATCCACGTGTGCATGCCGCCCATGGAAACCCCCATGACGAGCCGCGTGTGGTTGACGCCGAGGTGTTCCGTGAGGAGCATGTGGTCGGCCCGCACCATGTCCGAGTACTGGTACTTGGGGAACCGGGCGCGCAGGTCGGTGTTGCTGGGCTTGCTGGAGTTTCCGTGCCCGATGGCGTCGCGGAGGATGATGAAGTAGTCTTCGGCGTCGAGGACTTGGCCGCGGTTGAAGAGCACGCTCGCGAAGTCGTCGTTGAGGAATTGGTCGCTCAGGCCCGTCGTTCCGTGCATGATGAAGACGGCGTTGGTCGATCCGTCGGGGCGGACTCTGAGTTTGCCCAGGGTTTGGTAGTGAAGCTCGAGTTCGTCGAGCTTCTCGCCCGAGTCGAAGGCGAAGTCTGGGATCACGTAATGGCCTCGTTGGGTCTCGGGCCAGGCTTGCTTTGGTTTCTCCTGGGCGATGGCTGTGGGCATTGCGCCCAGAGCAAACAGAAAGAAGGTGTTGAGTTTCATCTTGGGGTGTAGATGGGGATTGCAGCTCGGATATGTGATTTCTTGCGAAGTGGCTTTCAGAAGATGGGATGAGTGAAGTGGTGGGAGCTGTATCGTTCAACTTCATGGGAACGCTCCTCAAGTTAAATACTCTTCGTCCATCCTCACACTGCCTTCAACATTCGCATCCACATGTATTATCCCCAAGTTTCTAAGCTTATAATTAAGGTGACTCGCTAAGGGAGAATCCGAGTGCGATTGATGGGTACGTGTAAGCTGACTGCGGAGTTGTACAGCCCACATCGACGAGAGTGCGAATGCGAGGGCTCTGTCCAAGGCGTTTTCTGAAAGTCCGTAGGAGAGATCCGTACGATAAGCCCGAACATTGAAGAATGCGACGTCCACGAGATGGACGTCCGTTTAGTTGACAATGCCAAGACGTACGCCTCATTAAGTGACGTCTGTCGATTATTAAATCGTTCCGTTGATGTTCATCCGATCAGCCTGGCTGCTTCCCGAGTCGGGAAGACTGATACTCCTAGCTCTTGCGATGAAAGCCTTGACTTGGTAATGGCCTGGCGAGTGCGCCTCGCGGAGTTCAACGCTGACAACGGTGCCGCACTTGTCCAATGTCTTCGTTTGCTGGGGGCCGTTTGATACTTTGGGGCCATATCATCGGTGAATTATATGCACTGGGAAAAAATGAACATTAGTCATTGGCTCACTCGAGTCTTGCTGTATTTGGAATTCTGCAACGAACAGGATAGACCTGGGCTCCTAGGCAGGTACTTATTGAGGTGTGGGGGGTCTAGGGGTAAGGTGTTCATACGTGAGATCATCGTGATCAAGAGAGTGACCCTGGACTGGAGGTTGCGAGCTAAGCTAATGGGCATATATTGACTGCCAGTCTTCAAACCGTGTG